>JBCNYH010000003.1:24488271-24505198 GCA_039654325.1 Tandanus tandanus
TTGGTTTTTTTTTTTTTTTTAAGGGGAGGGGGTTGGGGAAAAAAAAAAAAAAAAAAAAAAAAAAAAAAAAAAAAAAAAAAAAAAAAAACCACAAGTAAGGGTTTATTAACAATGGCTTTACCAAAGCAAAAAAAATAGTTAACAAATGAGGCAAAGTATAATATGGAGAATTATTCACATATAGTTTGTAGTATTCATAGTAAAATCCCTCTAACTAACCAAGATGGCAGACAGGCGACTGCATCTGATGCAGGGCATAGCCCACCTATCTTATAGGATATCTACAAGGAGGAACATTGGCCCGTGTCAATCATGCAATAATAATTCAACTTATCTGATGCCAATGATGGATAAATTGACCCATAGAAGAAAATATTTTCAATGAATAATAACGTGTTTTATGCGCGGAGGTGCTCAGAAATAAGCTTAAAGATGAATGAATTCAACAGACTGCTCCAAACTAAGCATTCACAATACAGGTGCAAAATAAATTTATTTTTTGGGTCTCAACGCGAAAAGTTTGATAACTCTGGATTCAGATACATGCTATCAATCCTACAGGACAGAACACTTTTCACCTCCCACATCTGCTGTAAACTTTGCTCAAATTTGGAAACATAATGAGGGATAGTGTCATGTCTAGATCTTCAGACACACAGTCTCAGGCAGGCAAAGTCAGCAGTTTCCCAAAAGAGTCATCCAAATCCAACCACGACTATTGCAGACACAAACACTAGCAGGTCATAAGCATCATAGTTCTTTCTATCCTGCATGAAATCACTTTTTTTTTTCCCCAGAGAGTTGGGAAAAGTTTCACAAGCCACGAGTCTTTTTTTTATATTAGTCAACAAAGCCATAAGCGGTTGCAGATAAGCATAATCCGGTCCGTAACACTCAACTGCAAATAATTCTTACAACAGATATGCAAATTATTATATTTCAGCAAAATAAGATAAAAAGGTGATCTCGACGTTTAACTTCACCAAAACGAGCTTCAGTGTTGAGACTTGGCATGTACTTCGGAAGCCTTCAAAATTATACCCAAGATACAGAACCGTTTCCATGAACTGTATGCTATAGCGAACTTATGTACGCTATATCAAATCAGTTTATGTCGGATGTAGAAAGTTTGCTAATTTTCTTGGTATTCATATGTGCATGTTAATAAATGACAATCAGCCGTAATTTACCAGTGTGCAGTCCAAAGCTGATTTGTATAACATGTACAAAAAACAAAGATGAAAGAGCAAAATAGATACTAAATGGCCTTTTTCTGAGCTAAAGTAAAAAAGGTAAAGTACCTGCCAGATAAATAGACACAGTTAGCAGTGAATCCAGTATAGTCATTGCACCTGAAAAAATGTATATATATGAATGAGAGAGAGAGAGAGAGAGAGAGAGAGAGAGAGAGAATTCATGTGTATGTGTGTTTGACAAAATATTTAATTAAAAACAAGTCAATGGCCATGCAAACCATGAAACAGCTTCTTAAAACGGAGCAGATGCTGTGTAAATGTGTCCAACACATCCATGCTCTGAAAGAGGAGGTGATAAAGAAAAGAAAGATTAAACAAAAAGAAAAGAAAAAATTAAAAAATAATTAAAAAAATAAAAATAAAAAATGAATGGCCTCTAATCACATTCATTACCACCCCAGGGCTTCAGGTGCCAACTCTTAAAGTAACATTAATTCTGCTAAGTGAGCTTTCTTTCATTCCTGCTTCCATCTGCACATACCACTATTTCGTTTTAATAGATGATCATAGATCAATATATCATCTTGCACATAACCAGTCAAGGGTTTGGCAATACAGCAGCTACTTATAACTTAAGGTGTGTCCAAGATTTTGTCCAGTACTGTACATAAATATGTAATTTTAATTTATATAAATGCCTCAAATATACCTGCCTGCAAATTAAAACATTTTGAAGCGCGTCACACACACACACACACACACACACACACAGGAGAAGAATACAAATGTTTTCCCTGAATTAGCCGATTTCCATTCATATCCAGTTTGATAAGCAAGCCTGACCCCTGGTTGCTCTCCTGGAGAACCCATTACAGGTTCTCAGTAAATGCCGAGAAAAGAAGCGAGTTCACACTGCACCTACAAATCAAGGAAGTTTTGTCCAATATGACAAGAGTCAGTGGTTCAAAACTGTTGCTTCAAATCTATTCTTTTAGTCCATCATTACTAGTTAATGCTAATTCCATACCAGCAATAATATCTCCCTCATTTCACAGCAGGAAGGTCCTGAGTTCGAACCACACGGCCATCTGGGCTCTTTCTGTGTGGGGTTTGCATGTTGTTTGCATGCCAATGTTTGTTTCCTCCAGGGGAGCTAGTTTCTTTCCACAGTGTAAAGGCATGTGGATTAGGTCAGATGGCTACTCTAAACTGCCGTCAGGTGTGAATGTGAGTGTGAATAGTTGTTAGCCCTGTGATAAGCCTGAAACACACCAAGCTGATGTCTAGAAATAACAGCTATAGAAGGCCCCTGTTGCCTCACCTCATGTTACCTGTGTTTGGGCAAAACAAACAAAAAAAAAAAACAAAAAAAAAAAAACCTTGCAGTTGAACACACGGCCAAGACTATAGCTAATTGCCAACGAGCACATACGTTCTGCGCCTGCGGGAGAGGAAATCCACACTAGCAGGTGGCGATTTTTCTCCTGTATTTGTCATTCAGCAGGGACATCGGATGTCCTATAACTGCAGAAACGAAAACCATCAACAAAGAGGTGTTTGCTCATCATTTTTACACAACTCTCACACACTCTTCTCAGAACGTTTCGTACTGTGCGCTCATGGCTAATAAGAAGTTAGCAATGGCATAGTCTGCCCTTCATCTGTTGGTGGTGGAAGAAAAATTAAAACGCTGGTGGGAAAACTGAGGAGAAACCTTGTCATGTCCGTCTCTCTGCTCGTGCTCTCATTCACTAACCTGAACAGTCAATTAGAGGGATTTCTTTCACCAAGGTGCTCTCCACTGAATCAGCTGAAAATGAGCTTGTCCATCCAGTGCCCACGTGACCCACAAAATAATTGGGTGTCAGATACTCAACAACCTTTCAACAATGCAAACCGTCAGCTTGGTGCATCTCGGGTTATAGATTGTCGATATCGCTTCTCACTCAAAGCTGGCTAGTATTTGCTCCAGCTTCCCTCATGACCCTTATGAATAAGCAGTATCGGTAACAGGCCTGACCAGGATGATGCGTTTGTCAATAATGATATAGTGACATGATACATCATTATATATATATAAAAAAATAATAATAAAAAATACATCTAACTGCAACATTGGAAAACCATTGATAAATAATTGCACAGAAAGCTTATATTTACAGAGGAACACAAATCGGTAGTTCAGCAGAAATGTTCAGAGTATTTCAGGAATGCAGTCTGGCCTAAACTTTAAATACAGTGACGTTCAAATGAAAGAGGATGAGACTGTTCAATAGTCAGTGTTGAATCTGTTCTGAGGCAGATAGTTTCCTCAACTAGTGTGGTAGAACTGCTTAATATGTCACTGGTCTCAGCACTAAATTATAAAATTTTCATGCTATTTCAGTTTAGCTTGGGTGGCTGATGTGATCAAAAAATGCAAACTCAAAGTAAGAAAACGCAGGTGTCTGTTGTATTGGTGCTATTGTTTAGGTAGCCTGTGGCCTGGTCGAGTCAACAGATTCACTGTAGAATCTATCACTGTAGAATCTACTTTTGTTTCACTGCCATATGCTGATGTAGTCTACAGGCACAGGGTTGGGCTTTTGCATGCATTGTATTAGTTTTCTTAAGGTTTTGCAAGTCAACTAGTTAGGTTGAAGTAAACAGTAAGTGCCTCATCCATGGTGTATGTGAGCTGTGGTTATGCTAAAAGTACAGTGGCTTAATGGAGGAACAGCATGGAGCTAGTGTAAATCAAACATGGACAAATCATAAATCCATTACTGAAATACCCAGTGTGCTACAAAAAGGTCCGTGATTTGTTCACCCAGAAATTAACCAGGCTAAAAAAAATGTATACAAATTACTTTAACCAGTCATTTCAGAGGTAGCACAACATGCTTTGCATAAATTCTGAACAACTTGCATGTGCAAGCTAACCAGTCAGACTAGTAACCAATGTGTGTGACAGCAGGTGGTAGGACTAAGAGGGTGTGGCATCCTATTTGAGTTACAGAGCCACAGTAAAGTGCTTTCGTTTTAAAAATACAGACCAAATTAATGCGTTTGTTTTGCCATTGGTTGTTGAAGCTGGTGAAGCCAGCCTATCAAGCTTGCTTGTCTGCTGACCAAATAAAAAAAAAACGAAGGCACATTCCATGTAAAATGTAGCCTCAAAACCGATTTTTAAAATTGATTTGACTTCACTACTTTGGAGGATGGTTGAATTAACTTGAAAATATAGAGCTATTGCCCTTTGATCATCATGTGACTTGGCAGCCATCTTCGGAATCAACGCATGTTAACCGTCTAGAAGTCCGTGTTGATAGCCTGTATTTGAAGGTTCATGATTTCTGATTCTGAACATTGCAGGGAGGTGAAACTTTCTAACAACCCTAAAAAAAAGACATCCCAAATGATTCTTTAAATCATTTACTTACTGTATACGCATATTAGTTTCTTCTATTGTTAATAATGTGCAGAATCAGCACTTTACATGGTTTCCACGTACAAAATATCTCTCAAGATTAATGTACAGATAAGGAACTTTTTTGTTAGAAAAACGTTTGTATGAATGACTAATTGACTGAAGATGGAGTCATCTCCAGTTTTTTCACAAATTTTTACTTTCCTGTTCCCATTGTGTCCCATCAGTTACCCACAAAAATGGGTTGTAAATAAATTGTAGTTGATGCAGTGTATTGATATTTATGATTTACTCTTAGAAACTATTTTTTGCAATGTCATGTGGCCTTGTTTAGTTAAATTAATTTTTTTTACTTCAGAGAAATCACATTATTTCTAATCACAGGTGAAAACAGGGAAGTTTTCTGTCCCATCAGTTACCATTTTAGTTCTTCACTTATAACCATGATCTACTCACTGTTTTTGTTGAAGTGATTGTTCACAAATCATTTATGATGGCTTTTCATGGTTACGTTATTAAAATTTGAAATAATTTATATCCCATGAATTTCGTCTTATTTTTTATTGCAGTGTCTAAATGTCCCATCAGTTACCGTGGAATGTGCTCTAATCACCCGAGCATGTACTCTTGGTCTAGGCAGCCATGCAAGTGCCTTATCTAACCCTGTAAATGTATGTACTTTAACTGAACAATTATGCCTGTTGCAAATTACTACAACTTGCTCATTTGCCAAACCACTTAATCGTATTAGGGTCATAGGGAGGCTGGAGCCTATATCAGCCAACACTGGGCAAAGGCAGGGTACACCCTAAACAGTTCACCAGACCATTGCATGGCCAACACACACACACACACAATTCGGAACAGCCAATTAGCCTAACATGCATGTTTTTGGACTGTAGGAGGAAACCGGAGTACCCTGAGGAAACCCATGCAAACACGGTGAAAACCAGCTACAGCTAGCTGGTTTAATTTTATAATAGTTCATTTTAATTAGTGACTGAAAAATAGTAATATTTGTGCTGACTGGATAGATAAAAATCGCTGTGGGGAGTCCGGTCAGAACTTCCATCATTCAACCATCAATTGTGTAAAGATCCTTTATTCTAATTCTTTACAGGTTAGATCAGTTCTGATCAAGTCTCTAGTAATATAGTTAGTCAAGATATCTAGAGTTAAAAACTTGGTAAGACCAAGCCTGGTAAGACAAGCAATCTTGATGTCACAATAGGAAAACTACTGGTAATTTCTATATTACAATAAAAAGTTTTCCATGAATTGATTAGTTATTGTGAATTTCCACAAGCATCTACTATGAGATCACAGTGATATGAGAACTCCCCATTTCTCTGTCATGATGTCCCGTCGACACATCACATGACGTACTATCAGATGGTCTTTTCAACAATGACAATATAATTAAGCACGTGGGTGTCACTGATTAGGCCCTAAGACAGAACACTGAGTCTGAGGCGCATAGTTGTTTTAGTATACACACACACACACACTACACCAGACAAGAAGAAAAAAGTAAACTAAACCAAAAAAAAAAAAAAAAAATTTATTTTTACATATTTTAACCATTACAGAGGTAGGTCAGGTGAGCTTTCAGTTTGTTACTTTTTAAAGCGGGATAACGACGACGCCACCTGCTCTAAGCGACAGTTACAAACTGTGAGTGTCTGTTGTTTTGATTCAAACATTATCCGCTCTAGATATTTTTTTCCCAGATTGCAGACAAATCAGACCATGCCATTCCTGTGTAATATATACTAATTATTAACAGTTTATCCCCTTTACAAAAAAAAGTGCATGATTTTCCTAATTCATTATATTATACAATGTTATGCTATAATTATTAAAACATATTCCACAAGGAGTTTGAGACTGACTTCGAGAGAATCAGACATTAAGTTTCAAAACCGGAGTGTTTCACTAAGCACAGTTTGCTTAGATTACAATTTGCATTCAAGGAAGGAAAAGGTCACTTTCCAAATCTTACAAAGTTTGTATTCATCTTGGTGCATTATGAGCATGGCTTCAGCAAAATGGATTAAAAACGGTAAATCTCAGCTACCTATGTCTTCTATGTATGACAATAAAGGGTGTGATGATTACTATAATTCTGTCCTCAATAGTCCTGTGGTTCAAGTTCCAGCAAAGCCTGTGGTACGAATTTATCTTCATAGCAGACTTCACATGCCTCATCCCCCCACCCCACCCCAGTTCCACTGTATTCGACTCTCATTACAATGTGGAGTAAACATTGGAGAGAATGTCTGCTTACCCTTTAAAAAGAACACACAGGCTTCTTCCATATGCAGTCAACCAGTTCAGGCTGCAGGCACACGTCACTGCAGTAGAGCTCAAATCAGCTTAGTGGAGGATCAACACTCAATAGGCCTCAGTGAGTGCTGAATACTGAAGCCCAAAATCTTGTTAGCCTAATGAGTTTTCACCAATTTAATCCAGTTACATAACTCAAAACGCCAGGCCAAATACAGGCCTAAAACATCTGACATCAGAAACTGAAACCTTATTGAGACAGCAAACACAAAGTAAAGTTACAAAACCACTTCTAACCAATCCTGCTCTTCCACACACTCACACACACACACACACCACAGAAACCTGTAATCCAAGAAGTGCACTTCAGTAATAATTAAAAAGTTGGATATTACACCCATATTCAGACCATTATTTTTCATTTCGGACACCAATAGAGCAACAGATTACGATTCCTAATCCAAATCAATTCCACAGTTCTTCTTCAACTGCTTTCCCACCTCTCCCTGAAAAAAAAAGATTTTGAATGCATGTGCTGGATGGCCTGTTTGGCTTCCTCCTCCCGTTTCTTTCTGCTCTCTGTGCCTACTCTGCTCTGATTGGTTGCCTTTCAAAGGGATCAGGGATACCACTGTGCACGAGAGGGGCAGTGGGGGAAGACTAGCTAATCAGGAGACTCAACACGCCATGATGCATTACTGTGCCCAAAAAATTTTATTAATAAATAAATGGCAACGTCAAACACACCAGAGGGAGAACTTAAACATGCGCTAAGGTCATCTAACAAGACTATTCAACACTTTAACAGCATTAACAGTGGAACAAGCATAATATCTCCTCTTTAAAAATGGGAGGAAAAATCTCCCCTATAACATTTGGCTCTTTATACTATACAGTGCTTAGCTTTCATAACCTTAAAAGTAAACTGCAGTTACTCCCTGGACATATTCTCACCATTTACTCTAATAGGAGCACCTGTTCATTTATGCAGTTATCTAATCAGCAATCAAACGGCGGCAGCAGAAACATGCATAAAATCATGCAGATCCAAGTCAAGAGCTTTTGTTAATGGTCACATCAAACAACCTACTTAAGCGCTCAAGACTGTTGCATGAGAAATTCTCAGGAGACCTGTAGTTTCTGAAACACTCAAGTCAACCCATCTGGGACCAACAACCATCACATGGTTAAAGTCACAGAGATCCAACCCCCCCACCCCCACTAAAAAAAGCAAATATAGAGAGAAGTGTTCACACTACCTGTGAAATTACACACACATACACACACATTCTGTTGTTGATGTGAACAAGCTGTTCTGAACTTTTACAGTGTTGGGCAATAAGATATCATTGTCACATCTACTGCAGATCAGATCGTTAAGCACAGCTGACGAGCTGCACTGATTGAAAGCGCTTGAGGGGTAAGGCACTATGAGATGCTGCTGTAGGCATACATCATGTTTAGCTTGTACAAAAACAATTTTATTGGTCTTAAGCACATTGTTTGAACAAGTAATAAAATAATTTACATTTTTAATAGGGAACAGGGTCATAAAAATGTGTGTAATGTGCTGTAAATAGTATCTGTACAAAGGTATCCATGAGATCAGAGCAGTAAAGTCACAATAAGTGAGAGAACTTCAGGTTGACGGGCACAGAAACAGGTCATGTTAATTCAAGAGCAAGCCCCTGCCTAAATTTTAAAAAAGGTCATTTACAATCTTTATATTTTTAGTAATAGCTTGCCTTTTTTAAATCACTCTTGAGAAACATTATTATTATGTAAACAGTAAAGCTTAACAAAATCACCCCTTTAATGGTGGCTTATATTAAGGTCGACAGCCAACAATGTCTTGTAAATAAAATTATATATATATATATATATATATATATAAAAAGTACAGTAAATAGTATCAGAAATGGCACCAGCAGAACCCACTACTGTCAATGTAATCATAACTAATGGTGCACCATAGGAGTTTATTAAACTGGTATGAACACCTGTAATTTTCCTGCTAAGGGCTGAAGCTTAAAGGCAGTTCAGGAATTTTTTATTTATTTATTTATTTTTTTAAATGGCTGGCCAATAGGATAAAAATGAAAACTTCATATGAGGGATGTATCAAGCACTTCCAATACGTTTTGACAATCTGCCTGAATATAATCAATGCACTGTTGACCTGCACAATGGAAAATGTATTCATTATCACCACAAGCATTGCCTATTGACCTGCATTATAAAAGTGAATCTACATGTTAGAGGAAGGTAAGTTCTGACAAACTGCAGTGGTCTAATATACAGTAAGTACTCCTATAAAGGTCCCCATGCTCACTCGGGTAAAAAGAGAAATGTTTATCCCTTGCTTAAGTGGAACACCAATGAAACTTTTTTTTTAATGTCAATAAAAAGAAGAACATATAAGCATACGTTTTCTTCTACATGTCTGATCTGAGGTAAAAATAATATTGACTTAATGGTAGATTTTAGTAACATGCAACGACATCACCATAATCTGGGTCAAGGCTCATTTGAATGAAAAACTGGCCATCTGACATGAACTAGTGCCAGCTGTGGAAATCAAGCCCCAGAGGTATTGTTTTGTTTTGTTAACCAGTTCAGATTTTTCAAATCTATCCTGTAAAGTGGGGAAAAACTATCAAAACTATCATGTACTTCAGGAGCTTATTATTACAAGTTTCTCCCATTCATTTTTTAACAAAGGTACATAATTAATATATTAGCAGAAAGCTAGTTACAGTGCGGGTTGGCACAATGGCCTAGTGGTTAGTAGGTCTGCCTCAAAGCAAGAAGGTCCTGGGTTCGAGTCCCAGGCTAGGGCATTTCTGTGTGGAGTTATGCTTGTGTGGGTTTCCTCCAGGTAATCTGGTTTCCTCCCACAGTCCAAAAACATGCATGTTAGGCTAATTGGTTGTTCCAAATTGCACCTAAGAGCGAGTTGGCCCTGTGACGGTCTGGTCTTGCCAAGTGTCTGCTGACATAGGCACAGCCTCCCGACGATCCTAGTAGGAGTAAGTAACCATTTACACTCACTGCTAGGGGCAAATTTAGAACAGCCATTTAGTCCATGGTGATGTCTTTGGACTGTGGGAGGAAACGGCAGTACCCCGAGGAAACCCATGCAACCACGGGGAGAACATGCAAATTCCACACAGAAACGCCCAAGTAGAGCCCAAACTCGAACCCAGGACCTTCTTGCTGTGAGGCACACGTGTTAACCACTACACTACCATGCCCTAAGCTAACACGTTGGCCTACATTACTTGAAACAATCAGAAACCACAAGGTACCTCTAATACTGATTAAAACAAAAAGGCACCTCGAGTAGTGACTGGTTAACTCTTAAGACAGTTAAAGCCTAAACCAGTCTGTAGTGTAAAAGAGGAAAACTGCAACACGCATGAACTCTCGTAAATAAGTCATTCATGGCTGCTTGTGGCTCGGTTTCAAACCGACATGTTATCAGTGACAAGAAAGACTAAACACCCTCATCTTATCAGGTCTACGGATAGCGGTGAAGATGCTCAGTTACTGATATATTTACTAATTTTAAAAAAAAAAAATCCCAAGGTGCTTTACAATTTAATACAAATAAAATACATAACATTAAATATATAAGGGCAGATTACGAACAATTTGATTCAATTAAGTATAGTAAACAACGGGTGGCAGGGTGGTGTAAGGGTTAGCACTTCCGCCTCGCAGTAAGATGGCCCTGGGTTCGATTCCCTGGCTTGCCAGGTACAAGTGAAGATTGCATGCTCTCACTGTACTTGTATGGGTTTCCTCTGGGTACGCCAGTTTCCTCCCACAGTCCAAAAACAAGCACATTAGGCTAACTGGCTTTTCCAAATTGCCCCTAGGTGTGAGTAGCTGTGTATGCATTGGCCCTACAATGGACTGGAGAACTGTTCAGGGTGTACCCCGCCTTTGCCCAGTGCCAACCCACAACCCGAACAGGATTAAGCGGTTCAGCAAATGAGTGAGAGATTGAGTATAAAACCCTGGGACATTTTTTAATTCTAAGGTGAAACGCGACACTAAACGGAATGGGTCCCACTAACTCAAAACGAAAGTGAAGCATGTAACCGGTATATTCGTTTTGCAACACTGTTCAAAAAATACGAAAAAACAGTCTCAAACAGTCTACTCACTAGTATGTTAAAGATCTTATAACATTGCTGTATTACTATTGTCGCTATATGTCCAATGGGCTGTTACTATATACCATTATTATTTGTTAAAAGTAAAAAGTTGACTTGGATATCGTACTCGTGGGAGCCCTTGAACGCAGCGTGTTTCCCCAAACGCATCAACCCAGCACATCAGGTAGCCAAGAGCATGTGTTCACAAGGATCATTTTAACTGGGTAGTAGCCAAAACACTCTTCTCTACAAAACATCCAGGCTAGTAATGTCCTCATTAGCCGAGGCAGGTGTGATATTTATCATGGTAGAGGGTTGGATTTACGAAACCAGCAACAGGAGGCATGTTTTAATCTCCCGTGCAGCGTTCAAGAACAACACAAACTGCGCTCTCTGAATGCGCGCAGCTACCTGTTCTAGTAGGAACGCAATCTAATGACACAAAGACGCTGCCATGACAAACACCTCGGCTTTTATATAGTTTCAATGGATCGAAATCCGGGCAATGGTTCTAGTATTTCCTTGTTGTTAAGGTGAAATGCACCTCCTCGATTACAGGAAGTGCTCGTGCTCGTATATTCGACTGTGCTGTTTATATTTACAGACAAACCTGTAACAAAGTGACGTTACCGCGTTACTGTGTCCCCTCTTCAGCAGCATGGTTTGATACAGTCCTGCGTCTGTCAACAAGCTTTTTCTTGCTTGTGCTATATGATCCATGTAATGTTTGGCTACACACATCCCAGTCCGACAAAAGCCTCGCAGTTTGTGCACACACACACACACACACACACACACACACTTACCTGCAGCTGATGTAGCCTAGGCACCAAAAAGCATAAACATAAGCCTGGCAGCGTTTATCGAGGCTTCTTTCAAATGGTATTCCCGTGCAAACCCATGGCTTGTCCTCCTGGTTCCTCTGCTTTTTTTAATAGGACTTGTATTAGGGTGATATGATGGCTGCTACAACCAAAGAACCAGCCCTAACGTCACGTGGTCAAATAGCCCCAGCTGCTAAGGCCCGCCCACCCAGCTGCGTCCCAAATCCTTAATGTTCCAAAAAGGCCCGGGTTTCTGAATGAAATGGGGTCATTCTTGCATAACAATATATTTCACATGCATAGAAATAGTTTATGCTACTCTTAGGTTGTTATTTGTGCAGTAGGATGTGTATCATTTCAATAAAATACTTGTGGGGCACTGAAATGCCATTCTGGACGAAGAATTTTTATATTCCTAACACTAGGACAAGCATGTTCTCCTAATGCATAAGTGGGCTTCCTCCGGGTTCTCCAGTTTCCTCCAACAGTCCAAAGAGATGGGTGGGAATCGGCTCTCCAAATTGCCCCTAGGCGTGAATGTGAGTGTGAAAGGTTGGCCGTGCGATGGACTGGCAAGCTGTTCAGGGTGTACCCTGCCTTCACCCAGAGTCAGCTGAGATAGGCTCCAGATTCCCCACATCCCTAGTAAGATCAGGCAGTTTAAATAACTCACTCACTCACTCAGTTGCCGAACCGCTTAATCCTTCTACTAGGGATGCGAGGAGGCTGAGGCTATCTCAACTGACACTGGGCAAAGGCGAGGTACACCCTGAACAGCTTGCCAGTTCATTGCAGGTCCAACACACCGACAACCATTCGCACTCTCACTCACACCTAGGGGCAATTTGGAACCGCCAGTTAGCCTCATGTGCATGGCTTTGGACTGTAGGAGGAAACCAGAATACCCGGCGGAAACCCACGCAAGCACAAGGAGAACACGTAAACTCCACACAGAAACATCCGAGTATATAAATAAATAATGAATAAATAAACAAACAAATAAATAGATAGATAGATAAATAAATGTGGCTTACACCCTGAGAATACTCTACAGGTGCATGTTTATTCCCAAGTCGTTTGGGAATTGTAGGTAGAAATACAAATTCAAATAATAACAGTGACCCTCAAGGTAAAATTAAAATTACAGTATGTATTTTCTTGGGTAATTATGGATACATATAGCCACATTGAGGGGAAACACCATCATCACCTAGGGGCAAATTGTCCAAGTTCCATTTCTGTTTTAATCCTTTAGTAGTAAACACCTAAATTTGCTAAAATATTTGAATAAAAAAATTTATTATCCAGTGCTTATCAGAGTGTGACTATGTGAATATTTGCTAGCTCTTCATGTTTGCTTAAAGAAAACAATAGGACTGTGGGCTACTGAGTTACAGGTGTATCCCCAAACATACGCTTTGATGATGATGACTACTTTACCACTTCTGCCCACCTGTTCTCAAGCCCCCCTTGTGTTGACTCACTGCATTTCCCTGCATGCAGACCGAGTGGCTGCTTTCCATAATGATTCAACAGGCAGCCAGGCTCATTACAACAGTCCAAACTGTCTGGAGGCCTGCTGAACTCATCCTCAAACCTTTCACAAGACTGACACACCTTCCTGGCAAAAAACTGTTGTTTGCAACTGTCTCATATCCTGGAAGAAATCAAAAGAGGACCTGTTTTTGCAAGAAGATAATTTAGTCAGTCTGAGGCATTATATAAATGCACTATGATGAGGAGGCCTGTGCAGTGGAGAGACCGAGCAGTCTACTTGTATTATTGTTAAGAGTATTAGGAATCAGAGGTGCTGTGGAGTGTTAAAAAGGCTTTACTGTCCCCTTGTGTTCAGACTGGCTGCACACATCATAGACACGCAACTTCCCAATCTGGAATGACACTAGTAACAATAGCATGCCCACTATCCCAGAAAGGGAAGACAGGGTTGGGTATTTCACCCTCTTTGCTTTAGTTGATGACAGCACTTGATTTGATTTTGATACCTACTATTGTGTATCACATTAATGGTGCTCCTGCACATAAAATGTTATCGATTCAGAAATACCTTGGAGCATTAACAATGTTGTTCAGTTTTCTCATATGAAGATGTCACACACAATAACACCGAATAACCCTTCGTAATCCCGGTTGCTTTGCATGCTCCAGGAAACCACCAAAGGAAGGATCAAGTCGACCTGCGCAAGAATGAGGCAAGTTTACAAAATTGGAGCCAATCATATATAAAGCGGATTGCAAAAGTTTACTTAACGTTTGGACAAAATAAATGAGATACCCGGATTTAATTTAGCAATAAGACATTTAGTATGTTAGGTAAAGTTCAGGGTGACACGGTTAGCACATCCACCTCACAGCAAGAAGGTCCTGGGTTCGATTCCTGGGCTTGGGCGTTTCTGTATGGAGTTTGCATGTTCTCCCTGTGCTTGCATGGGTTTCCTCCTACATGCACATTAGGTTTACTGGTTGTTCCAAATTGACCCTAGGTGGGAGTGTGAATGGCTGTGTGTGTGTGTGTGTGTGTGTGTGTGTGTGTGTGTGTGTGTGTGTGTTGCACTGTGATTGTCCGGCGAGCTGTTCAGGGTGTGCGCCGCCTTTGCCCAGTGTCAGCTGAGAGAGGCTCCCCGTGAGCCTTGTATTACTAACCGGTTCAGCAAATGAGTTAGGGATGATGAGTGAGGTAAAGTTCAGTCATTAACAATTTGAACACATCATAAATACAAAATAGTCTATAATAACATAATTGACCATGCCCTGCGATGGCCTGGCGAGCAGTCCAGGGTGTGGCCTGCCCTCGCACAGAGTCGGCTGAGATGGGCGCCAGCCTCCCCCACGACCCTAATTAGGATTAAGTGGTTCAGAAAATGAATGAATCAACATAAATGACCTTGTAAATGTTTTTTTCTGTTTATATTTTAGATTATTGTCCTGTTTGAGGATACACCCACTATTACATTTTTAAACCTTCCTTTTAAACTATTTTATCCAGGAATATTTACACTACACTGTAGGATCGAGGAATCTTAAGATTCTTACAATAAGCAGAAAATATTCTTAATATTCATTGTGAATATTAAGTATTATACCTACCCTTATAGTAAAATGCATTTTTTAAGAGGGATTTGGGTAGGTTCTTAGATGGGTTCCACAAACAACCAATTTCCCAGAAAGACAGCCCAGAGTACCCTAAGAGTTTTACATATAACGTTTGTTTCCAAGAATAAAGAACACATTTGCTATGAAAAAGATGAAGTTTTTGCTTCAGTGTACTTTTATAATCCTGGCCTTTGCACAGTAGTCATGTATTTGAAGCCTTAATCCTTCAGGGGACACACGCCATCTCTGTGCCGTCCTGTTTGGTTGTCCGTGGTTTTGGCCACCTCATTGCTACCACACACATGCAGACCTCAGCTCTGGTGACTCATTCTCTCTATGTTTCCCCAGCAGAGCCTCCAGAGATCTCAGCACAAGCGCCTCTTTCTTTTCAGAAATAGATGTCAGGCTTGAGGTATGTGGGTGTGAATTTTGTCACTCTTCTGACCTTAGGTTTGCCTAAAGGAAATGCAACATGAGGTAATCTCACAGTCACCGACGATATTTAGACTAATCCATTCTGTCATCCTTCTGAGTCACACTTTTTATGTATTGTACATACATAGCACACTATCTTAAAAGCGCCACCGCATTAGGATACAAGCTGTCCAAAAGCGCAAAGAGAACTCAAACCTCCACCAAGCCATACAAATAAAATACACATCACCCCCTGCTTAGCCTGCTGTACTACCACACTCCCAAAAAATGGGATTTCCTATGTTTAATTTAAAATCCCACCAAGTGCATAAATCAGATCCGGATGAAACTTGGTCTGACATCAAAACGTCTGATATTCATTCATTTTCTATATCTTAATTAGGGTTGTGGGAGGGAGCCAGAGTACCCAGAGGAAACCCACGCAAGTACGGGGAGAATATGTAAACTCCACACAGAAACGCCCGAGCATTGAACCCAGGCCTTCTTGCTATGAAGCGGATATGCTAACCACTGCGCCACCGTGCCGCCCATGTATATATATATGGAAAAATCATACAAATTACATTTGAAATGGGTTCATGCCCTGAAATTGCAAATCTGAATTTATGGAAAGACATATGACATCATTTGAATAATATTTGATTAAGTGTGAAAAATCAAACCATGTGACCTATTGTATATATGAATAATTTACATGGGAGAATAAAACAGCATGCTGTAATTAATGTGAAAATCAATGAATCAAACATAAAACATGTTCACATGTGAAAAGAAGAGCATGGCTAGGGTGTCTCCTTCTTTTTTTAAGAGTACAGTTCAGGTTTTAATATGAAATTTGAGCATTAGTGAATGGGTATACTGTGTATTCATGTGATCTGGGTACATTTGTTCATTTTCAGTAGGGCTAACAAAAATACATTTCTAATAACTACAATTTTATATTCAGACATCTGATCCATAAGAATGACCAAAGAAGTTCTGTCTCAATGTAAATTTGAAGATTTAATCATTTCAACGATAGCATTATTTGTGTTCATATAATTAGCTGGTTTTCTAATAAAAAATATATATATATATATATATATATATATATATATATATTTTAAAAAGTTCTATTTTAAATTTTTTGCTTGTGCAAAGAAGGAGTAGACTGATAATAAGCTGAGACTTTATTTGAGAAGTCATTTGCTTATACTGATTCATTTTACTGTGCATTGTTCCCAAAATTGGAACTGCAATAACCGCAAGATTGGTGGCTTAAATTATAACTCTAATTTGAAGCTGTAGGCATTTGGAAGAATGAAGAAGCTGCAGGGAAAGCACTTTACTGCCTCCCTGTGTTTAATCTAGCACATACAGTTTGACCAGGCTTTAAAAATGAATGAGATGGAAGTGAGTAAAGATTAGCAGGGAGATTTATTTATTCAATCATTCATTCATTCATTCATTCATCTTCTTCCGCTTCTTCCGGGGTCGGGTCGCGGGGGCAGCAGCCTAAGCAGT
>JBCNYH010000003.1:24543024-24563403 GCA_039654325.1 Tandanus tandanus
AGTTTGCGTAAAAGCGGGGGGAAACAGGAAGGTTGGTGGGGGGGGGTGGGGGAGGTTTTTTTTTTTTTGTTTTTTTTTTTTTTTTTTTTTTTTTTTTTTTTTTTTTTAAATCAGTTCCAAAGTCTGTTTCAGCAGAATACAATAATGTGGCTCTTAAAGGAAAGCACTGAATTATAAATGTGTTTATAAAGAATTATTTTTGATGTGTTTAGCAATACTGGTGCTGATTTGTTGGTTTGTGCTGTACTTTTATTTCTATGAGCTGTCTCTGGGGCTTTGCTAGCGCAGTTACGGTAGCATTGAATAGGAGAAATAATTCATGGATGGTTTAACTCTACTGAAACAACCTTTGAAGTTAACCTGTTAAGTTTCTCACTTGAAAGAACACTCCGGAAAAAAGTGCAAGAGTTTCTTTTTCTCAGTCACAAATTACCGTTTAGCTATGCTGAGTTACACAATTGAGGAGCTGAGAGAGCCGGACAGGTTAATGGATTAATGAGCTCATGCATTCGGCTCATTGGGTAGAGAGGGAGCAAGTGCTGAATCCCACTGGTGCCACTGTGAGCAAGCAAAAAAAAAGACATTGCGAGTGATATAGGAAGCTATTAATCAAAGTGAAAGTGTCACTGAAAGACGTTCAGATACAAATTACAATTTCATTTAAAATAATTAAAATTAGATTTGAGAAATTAGTTTGATTTTCAATACAAAAAAAATGAAAACAAATTCAAACAGACACTGCCGATTATTGATAAAGATTAAAGTCATTCAGAATGGATTTTTTTTTTCCTTACATGATAAAATTCCTTAAATAAATGAACAGTGCTTTACCTTTTTTAAAGATTTGTATTAATTCGTCACAATATTAAAGATCATCAGTTATGAACCCATTCAATGATGTGTGCAGTCAGCACTGTTCAGCACTTTGCTTGGTTTTCCTTGCAAGCAGCAGGTTGTGTGTGTGTGTGTGTGTGTGAGAGAGAGAGAGAGAGAGAGAGAGAGAAGAATTGCTTGGCAGTGAGTCAGAGGGGGCTTTTGGTGATGAAATCATTTGATGTGCCTGTACTTGAAATAAAGGAAGCACACATTCAAATCCGTGTCAAAGATGACTGAATTTCTTCTATATTTAAAGCAGTAAATCAGTTCATTTGTTTAAAAAGAGCTTCACAAAAGGTGAGATCATTTCTTTGGAAACTGAGAGCCACTGGTTACTTTCACTCAGATCAAATTAGTATCAAACTCATAATACTTAATCTACAGAATTGTTTATTAGCATTAGCTAAAATCCAGCCTTGTGACTAAAGGGGCTATAAGAAGGTTTATAACCTAACACTCAGATTTCATAATTACGTAGTGCATAACGTGCATTATATCTCTTATACATCCTCAGGATTATAAGCCATTAATTGTTGCTTTGGTGTTCGTTATTTATACTTCATGTCCAACGATTACCCAAATGTATACAATACCATTTAGGTACATACAAAAATATATCAATATAAGGAAAAAAAGGAAATAAAATAATAATATTCACCTCCTTTACCATCATTTTATGCAAATAGAACTGTTCAAACATGCAACGCCACCAAATACATACATATGAAAGCATTCGTTTTAATAATATATTTGCATTTAACAAATGAGACAATAGCTTAAATACATGACATATGTTGTACTGAGTACACACAGAGTAGATTTATAGACTGATTTCCCTCATTAATAACAATCTGAGTTTAATCACTGAACTTAAATCACATCTTTAAACAAATTTTATTTTGTGAATGATCTACGATGAAATATATCACTGAGATATCACTGTCCTGAGCTACTGACCGCATAAATCTATTCTACATATTAATTGGACAGTATTATAGGATACTAATGCAATTTTGTAATATTTATTCCATAAACACCTCACTCTATTATTATTGTTGTTGTTGTTGTGATTTTTATTTCCTATCAAATAAACAAATTACAGATATAACACAAACCAATTTTTGTTTAGTAGATGAGCATTTTGGCTTCATGAAACATACCTCAAACAAATTATAAAAAAATATGGAATCATCAACCCCAAAAAAATTCACAATTACAGCATTCTTGCTGTTTCTGTGGCCTGAATATTTTTTGAGGTATGGA
Organism: Tandanus tandanus; assembly: GCA_039654325.1. Taxonomy (NCBI): domain Eukaryota; kingdom Metazoa; phylum Chordata; class Actinopteri; order Siluriformes; family Plotosidae; genus Tandanus; species Tandanus tandanus. The sequence continues at coordinate 24,545,164 of JBCNYH010000003.1, forward strand.
CTACACTATTTCATTTCATTTTATTTCTGAACCCCTTTATCCTTTATTAGGGTCTCTGGGAGGCTGGAATATATCCCAGCCAACTCTGAGTGACGGTGGGGTTACAACCTGAACAGCTTGCCAGTCCATCGTAGGGACACTCACATCTTGTGGCCGAGAATATCCAGTTAGCCTAATGTGCATGTCTTTGGACTGTGGGAGAAAACTGGAGCACCCAGAGCAAGCAACCCATGCAAGCTCGGGGAGAACATGTGAACTCCACACAGAAATGCCCGAGCCCGGGACTCAAACCCAGGACCCTCTTGCTGTGAGGCAGTCGTGCTAACCACTATGCCACTGTGCCGCCCAGGGCATAAACAATATACACATTTTAAGAAATAATAAGTGTTTAAAGTAATATAATTATTTATTATATATAAACTATTCAAAAAGTGTATTTTGATAAATAGAGCATATTGTTATTTTAAGTGAACAGAATAATTCACTATATAGTAAAACATGCCATGTCATGCAGCATAGCTCCTAGTGGAAAATCTGCAACAGAATCAGAGGACAAAGCGCGGCTCGGCTTTAAGAACCTATAAAACGACTATAATTAGGCTGTTTTGACTTCTTTTTGTGGAAACACATAATTATCCAAGACACAATTTAGTAGGTTAAAACTCAGAGATCACTGATCACAAGCCAATGTAGCAATAGGTCTGATGTGGATATTTCTGGTGTAGAATTCACAAGCAATATATGGAGACACACGTCCTTCAGCTATGTACAGCTATGGAGAATGACAATGAGCCACAGCATGACACCCACACAGAGAAAACTGTACAGCTAAACAGGCCTAACATATGTTGGTTCATCTTTAGGGGAAAATTTCTCTTTCTCTCTCTCTCTCTCTCTCTCTCTCTCTCGCTCTCTCTCTCTCTCGCTCTCTCTCTCTCTCTCTCTCAGATGAGATGATGCATTTGCTGCAGAGTGTAGCACGATGAAACACTGCAGCTCTTCAGGAGGCGAAGCACTGCATCGGCCTGGAGGAAACTAAACAAGGAGGGGGAGATTTCTCCTACAACGCATTAGTGAAACTGCAAAGTCAGTGATCTGGCCACTAGAAACATGCCCACTATCCATTTGTTTAGCAAAAAAACATGCTCTGATATCAAAAATTATATAATACAAGGGAATCTACAGGGCAGAAGGACCTGATTATTTGCAAATCCAGAAAGCCAGAGTTTTATTATTATAATTATTTTATTTTAATATATTATATTGTAATATATTATATTATAATATATTATATTATATTATTTTATATTATATTATATTTGTTTTATTTTATTTTAATTTTTTTGTGAACAGGTTAAAATGTTCCCAATTGCATTATTACAGCACCCAAAAGATTGCAATAAAAGACAGAATAAAAGGGAGTACAGGGAGCACATGCAAACTCCACACAGACACAACTGAGCGGGTTTGATAGAAAAATTCATATTTTTAATAATTAAAAAAAAAAAAAATTATAATCACACATATGTACCATCAAATACATTAATTCCATATTTTGTTGCTTTTCGTGGAATTAGTCAAAACAAAAGATACCAGTGTTAGCTTTAAAAATAGTTAGCAGCACTTCTAACTTGCCAGCACAGGGTACAATGCCTTCTTCTCCGGACACCGGCATTACGCCGTATGAAGGGTTAAGGCCTTTTCCTCACGGCAAGCTGATAAAGCTGCGATTGTTGGGGGGGGGGTTGGGGTTTTACCACCAAATGCTTTCATTCCAAATATTCTTCCTTTTCATGGAATCTGTCTTGATTGAGTGTTAGCTTTTAGCACAGAACAAGTCCTTTTTCTTTTCTGCAGTGACTTCTGAAGTCAGACTAGGACATGAGCTGATATGCTAGCAGTACATTAGCCAATCACAATGGGTGAATTCTCATATCTGGTGCGCATGGATAAAATAAAAAGAGATTTTGGATCCTTTCTTTCTACAATATAGGCTCCCTAACAAGTAGCATAGCAAGGATCAATACCATCTTCATTCCTCTCTCACTCTTTTCTCTTGTTTCTTTTCTGTATTTTTATGTTCACGCTATGTGCTCCTTATTTCAATAAAAACTTTTGTAAAAATAACAAAATTAAATAATATAAATACATTTATTTACTTAGTATTACATTTATTAATAAATTATATGAAATAAAATGAAATTATTTAAACAATTTTCAAATGTTATACATTGAAAAATAGAGTTTAGGACCATGTTTCACTTTTGTTCACAGAATTAGCCTGTATGGGTATCAGCTGAATATTTTCACACAATTTGCTGCTTCAGGATTGAAAGCCTTGAAAAATCCAGGCTATATGGTTGTGGTTACATTATTTAGCTAACAGGGTTTTTAGCTGTTTTGGGGTTATTTTTAAGAAATTCTGAAATTAATTAAATTTATAATAAATAATATATTTTTAATCTCCTGTGTAAATTCACTACGGCACACTGAAGGGCTGGGTGGCATTGTGGTGTAGCACATCCACCTCACAGCAAGCAGGTCCTGGGTTTGAGTCCTGATCTGGGGCATTTCTGTATGCAGTTTGCATGTGCCTCACGTGCTTGTGTGGGTTTCCTCCGGGTGCTCCATTTTCCTCCCACAGTCCAAAGACATGCACATTTGGCTAATTGGCTGTTCCAAATTGCCCCCAGATGTGTGTGTGTGTGTGTGTGTGTGTGTGTGTGTGTGTGTGTGTGTGTGTGTGTGTGTGTGTTGGCCCTGTGATGGTCTGGGTGTACCCCGCAATCGCCTTCAGTCGGCTGAGATGGGTTCCAGCCTCCCCGCAACACTAACAGCATTAAGCGGTCTGGCAAATGACTCAGAGAGAGAGGGAGAGAACGAGAGAGAGAGAGAGAGAGAGAGAGAGAGAGAGAGAGAGAGAGAGAGAGAGGGGCGCTCCTGGCTTATGTCGCCATCTAATGGCCACTTCGTGTAACTACACATGGAGCAACTTTTTAAATAAAAAGAGTTTATTACTACATAATTATTGTTGCCTTAATTCGTTTTATTTAGAAAATATATAAAAATAAAAAATAAAAAAACCACTTTTAGTGTTGTATAAGTGTACGATGGATTGCGATAAAGGAAAAAGAATATAAAGGAAGGACACTGTTGTTTGAGCTCTGATGAAAGAGTTTTATGGTTTCAGATAAAATATTAATAAGTAAAAATAGAACAGAATCTTATGCTACAATGGTTTTAATTAGTTATTAATTTTTTATATATTAATTTAAGTTATTTTAACCTTCTCTCATAAGGAGATACTGGGAGGAGTTAATAAAGAGACACCAAAAGAAGCTCTCTCTCTCTCTCACACTCACACTCTCTCACTTCCATGTTTTTCCTTCAAATGGCGAAACTTTATTGAACTGTATGTATTTGTTTGGTCTAAACACAACAATTCGGGAGATTTCTCAGAGAACCAGGAGTTTAAAGTGAGTCGCAGTGACGAACCCCAGTGAAATGGAGCCGCCTTCCTGACTTTCCTCTCGGACTTGTGCTGTCGAACCCGGTCCCGAGAGGAGTTTTGTTTGGTTCAGGAAGTCATGGCGGTGTGGGAGCAGACGGACGTGGCTGTGTATGAACAGGTTGTGGTGTTGTTGTCGTGCGCTCTGTCGGCGCTGGGCTCGGTGCTGGTGATAAGCTCGTACGCGCTGTGGCCCGACCTGAGAACCAAACCGAGACAGCTTCTCGTCTTCCTGTCTGTCGCCGATTTCTTCTCCGCGGTTTCGTACTCGTACGGAGTTTATATGGTTTTTAACGTGAGCAGTTGGGACTGCGTTACCCAGGGAGCAGTTTCCACTTTCTCCAACACCAGCTCGTTCTTCTGGACCGTCGCCATCGCCGTGTACCTCTACATCTTCATCGTCAGGTCCAGTCAGAGACTAGCCGACAGTCTGGTCTCATATTTTCATCTTATCAGGTAGAATGGGTGCCTCATCTTATTATTATTATTATTATTATTATTAATTTTATTATTATTATTATTAATTTTATTATTATTATTAATTTTATTATTATCATTATTATTATAATTCTTATTATAATTCATTTTATTATTATTATTATTATCATTATTATTATTATTATTAATTTTATTATTATTATTATTAATTTTATTATTATTATTATTATTATTAATTTTATTATTATTGTCATTATTATTATTATTATTATTATTATTTTCATTATTATTATTATTATTATTAATTTTATTATTATTATTATTATTATTATTTTCATTAATATTTATTATTTTCATGATTATTATTATTATTTTCATGATGATTATTGTTATTATTATCATTATTATTATTTTCATGATTATTATTATTATTTTCATGATGATTATTGTTATTATTATTATTATCATTATTATTATTTTCATTATTATTGTTATTATTGTCATTATTATTATTATCATCATCATTACTATTATTATTTTTTTTATTTAGTCTGTAACCACAAGCCGAAAGTTTTCCACTTTGGTTATCCGTGTTTAGAAATCTGTTCCTCTCTTTCTGTTTATTTTAATCTTACTTATTTACTCATCACTCATTTGCCAAACTGCTCAATCACATTAAGGTTGCGGGGAGGCTAAAGCCTATCTCAGCTGACAATGGGCCACCCACAAGACCATTGCGGGGCCAACACTCACACCCAGGGGCAATTTGGAGCAGCTAATTAGCCTAATGTGCCTGTTTTTGGACTGTGGGAGGAAACCGTTGTAGCCCGAGGAAACCCACACAAGCATGGGGAGAACATGCAAACTCCACACAGAAACGCCTGAGGCCGGAACTTGAACCCAAGACCTTCTTGCTGTGAGGCGGATGTGCTAACCACTACACCACCCTGCCGTCCCATTTCTTTACTTAATAAACATCATATGTATTTGCTACTGACACACAGTACTGGGAAAAAGTCCTAGGCACCACAAACTTTGTTAGAGATGTTGCCCTTGAGCGTGAAATTTGTGTGTGTTGCCCTGCTATGGTCTGGCGAGTTGTTCAGGATGTACAGTACCTCGCCTTGCAACTTTAATAGTAAGTAGGGTGGCCCAAAAATTTTTCTTTGATTCCTCTATCGCACACCCTCTTATTTTAATAAGAGGGTTGATGAAAAAATAACCCAGTAAAAATTTTAGGCCTATGAAATAAGTCAGAATGGTTCCCCCAGACTCTGAGCAACGCTCCATCACCGCATACACAAGTTATAGTTACTAATATAGTAGTTCAGATACACTGTCTGCCAGTAACAGTCACAATCTGATGCATGAAAGGATTCACCCAAACCTCATATAACTACTTATGTATAATTTACTATATTGGTAAATAATATTAACTGATTTGCTCATATAAATGACTGTAGTACAGAATAGTGTACAATTGTGTGTATTAAACAATAAACATCCATACAAAATTAACCTAACCTGCATGATGCATGCGGTTCAGCAAAGGAGTGAATGAGATGAGCCAAGTGTGGTTGACTTGTATTTTTTTTACATATATTTAGACATCACATAATGCAGATTTATAAATAACCACATCAAATTATAACTTTCAATTACCCCCATGTCACTTTTTGGAGCCTTTTTTTGTTTGTTTGTTTTTTGTTTTTTTTGTTGTTGTTTTTTTGGTCAGTGTGTGTGGTCATCAAATTAATATTGACTTTGTGTCACTTACTACTGTTTACTTTTCTTGGTATGATTTTTTATTTTTTTTAATTTATAAACCTTTAATTTGATAATTTTTAAGGCATTTTCTTATCCTTTGCCGATAACCTATGCACAGTACTATATGCATATAACGCACTCGGAACACTTTTAGGGGGAAAGTGTTAGACCTGCTAATCTGTTCCTTTCGTTATCTCTGAGGTTAGACCCTTTATCTTTTGCACCTTTTAATATTTATCTTTTACCTGTGAATGTGCATATAATGTAATAACAGCTCAATAATTAGCTTTTAGAGTAGAGTTAATGGCGTATGTGCACCTTTAGGTAAATGATGATTAAAGAACAGGAGGTGTATGCTTAAGCAATAGGAACGATACAGTTTAGTATTCTTTATCTGATATTACGACAAGACGAAAAGAGGAAAGTGGCCACTGGATGTGTATATTTATAGATAAGGTTATTTCTCTCGCTGTCAGTCTCCTCATACAGCGCTTAAAATAAAATTGTTGTAAGACGACATAAACTGTACACTGCAGAAGAGACTGAGTGAGAGTTTCATTGCACTTCAGACTTTCACATTCTCGCTTTCATTTATATGATCGGAATGCTGCTGGCACATCAGCAGTAAAGCAGTCGGTCACTTACTCTTAACCATTTCATGTTTTTCATTGGTCTGATTAATTTTCTGGAAGAGCAGCTCTGACTGTAGTGCTGCAAAACTCATTCACTGGAACTTTAACGGGGGGAAAGACATATTTAACAAATTAAAAGGTCTGACATTGATGTGTGAAACTTTCTGTACATGCTTCGTAATAGTACATTTTTCGCCATGTTCTAAATATTTACTCATTTGCCGAACCGCTTAATCCTACCAGGGTCGCCGACACTGGGCGAAGGTGGGGTACACCCTGAGCAGCTCATCGGACTATTACAGGGCCAACAGTGTAATTTATGTATCGCCACACTGGCTCCCAAATCGGACTTTCCTTTCATTCATTTTTAATTTATATGTTTGAATTTGAGCTGGCGAAATGTTGCTGTTTCTCTATAGTCCTACAGGTGGTGCACTCTACACTATTCACACATTGGAAGGCAACACAGCATCCCATGTGGACTGAGCGAATTATTTACTAACTTTGTGTGAAAGTGGTTAGCAAGTCCGCCTCACAGCAAGAAGGCCTGGGTTCGATTCCCAGCCCGGGCGTTTCTGTGTGGAGTTTGCATGTTCTCCCCGTGCTTGCGTGGGTTTTCTCCGGGTACTCCGGTTTCCTCCCACAGTCCAAGAACATTCACAGTAGGTTAATTGGCTGTTCAAAATTAACCCTAGGTGTGATTGTGAGTGTGAATGGTTGTGTAAGTGTTGGCCCTGCCTCCCCGCGACCCTAATTAGGATTAAGCGGCTTAGAAAATGAATGAATGAATGAAACTTTAAGACCTAAGATACTTACAGAATCGCAATACATATCGAATCGGCACCTAGGTATTGTGATATCGTATCGGGTGGTAGGTGGTGATCCCTATCCCTATATTTAACATGGATCAACGCAATAAGAGTATCATGAGTCATGAAATGCCAACCCCATTTGTCAAACACTATGTATAACTGTCTGCCATGTGTTTTCATCTAATGCCCTCTGTTATAGTTGGGGTGTACCCCTGGCCATCACAGTGGCAGCGGTTTCCTTACAGAAGATCGGCTACGATGCGTCCGAGGTGTCTGTTGGATGGTGCTGGGTCAGCATTGAGGAAAATGATCATGTGCTGTGGATGCTACTTACTGGAAAGATATGGGAACTGCTCGCTTATGTGATCCTGCCCGTGCTTTACATCCTTATCAAGATACACATCCACAAAGCGGTGAGCCGCTGGTGTCTATGCTGGTGCTTTCATTATAGATATGTCACATTGTGAAACTGTCTGTGCTTCTGCTTTCAGTATAGATACGGCACCTTGTGGAAGTAGAAATGGTTTCTAATTCATATTATATACATTTGTCTTTGATTTGCTATATTTATAAGGCAAAGCGTAATACGTCAAGGTTTTTTAACATCTTTTAATCTCCAGCTTGTGTTTTCCTTTATGGGATGAATGGAGTTTAGAAGAGAGCCGTATCTGGATATAAGCATCATAATTCACCCCATTTTGTGCATTATGACACCTCATATAAAACCACAGTGTGAAATCCAGCTTTACGTTCTCATCATATACTGTAGCTGATTGAAATCGGTATTCATTTTCATTTTAATGTTCCAGTGACTAGGTGTGTTGTTTTATTACAGCCAGTAATAAATCTATACAACACTGGTGTGGAGTTCCAAGGAAATCACTGTTCATAGTTTCAGTTCATGATTTTATTTGTAGTAAGCATCTCACTTTTCCATGCAGCATGCAGCGCTCTCAGAGTACCGACCCATCTTGGCCCGTAACCGACTTTCCCACTCGATTCCTGCAATGGCAGACAGAAAGCTCACCCTCATCCCTATCATCTTCATTGCACTGCGTATATGGAGCACTGTTCGCTTTGTGTTGCTGCTCACTGATTCTCCTGCAGGACAGAACCCTGTACTGGTCACCTTACATGTAAGCATGATGCATGAGGTTCCTCCAAGTAAAATAAATAAATGGGGCATTTTGAACAGGGTTTTAAAGTTGCACACACATTCTAATAAGATTTTAGATGGAAGTGCTGTCTACTTATACATTTTGTCTGTTCTGTAAGCAGTGTTTTCCCAGTGTAACTTATGGTACTAGTGAGTGAGAATGCAATCCGCCCATCCTCTGGTTTCTGAATAAAAAAACAATAATGATACACAAAAAAGTGATCTACCATGATTACTGTGCTTGAGTACTTAAACAGAACAATAATCCAAAATATGGCACAAAAAACTAGCTGCAAACTGTTAGATATTGCTTATGTGTTCAGAAGAAGTGTTATATCCTCAGGTGTAGTGAGCTTTTCATGTAAAAGTATGTACTTGTCGCTTAATTTTACAGAACTGAACCTTCCCATGGTGAAGCATCAGTTCCTCATTCCATTTTAGTGGCACTTTAAAGTATGTGGAAAAAGTGTGTTTTAAAATTTCCATATTTCTGCATAAATATGCCCTATTAAGTCCTAAAAATATATAAAGAAAACTCAAATAAACAAAGGAGACAATGTTATATTCTGTCATGTACAGTACTATGCTCTTCAAGTAATCTTAGTTGGTCCACCACTCCTGGAGAAGGTAACAATGATATTGAATTTCCTTCATCTATGGTTTTGTATCAGCACTTCTTTTTTTAAAGGCCTTAGAAATCTTCTTTGTTTGGTTTGCGATACACGTCCGCAGACATGTGGTGAAGATCAGACTTTTTCTTTATCCATGCTCTTTAAATAAATCCAGGTCTCCATCCAATACCTGTCATAAACCCCCCAATATTGTCAGCATAGTGGTTCCCATACTTTTTCAATTCACAGATATGTTGTATAATTTTCCTCAATAAATGATAAAATATAATAGTTGGCTTCACTTTATCTACTTTTAGGACTCACTGATCTTTTAGGTCCTATTTTTGCTGAAATATATAAATTTCTAAAGGGTTCACAAACATTTAAGTACCACTGTATGTAAGGAGGAAAACCATTACAATATGTTTTAAATGTATACTTTTCAACAAATTCAGAGGAGTTGAAGTCGTTCTGCTTTGTTTGGTTTTGTACAGGGCATTGGGAACACCTTCCAAGGAGCCGCAAACTGCATCATGTTCGTTCTCTGCACGAGGCCTGTACGCGAAAGACTAGCAGCTCGGCTCTGCTGCAGAAGCCATGACACACAGAGCAACTCAGACTTGCCATCCCATTACCCAACTCGCACACCTTCACTTTCTTACACAGACAGGCCCAGTATCTCCCACGTGGGGGTGGATGAAAATGAGGATGAGGAGTAGTAAGTGTTATAGTGAAAACCTTGCAGCTTGTTGACCTTCAGCGCCTCAGCTAGAGCACCACACTCAACCGAGCAGATCTGCAGCTAAGGGTCCTTTCGCTAAAAAGGCGACAAACTGTGAAGTTAAGACGGCCCTGCTTTCTGCACTGAGGGGAGTGTTAATGTGTGTGGGTGTCGAGTCATTTTCTGAATTTGCAGAGTGCCCTCAAGGACTAAAGAAGACTACAGTCACATGTACAGTCCCTCGAGTCCTAGTGCGCTTTAGTATAGCAGTGCCATTTTGTACGCTGGCACTTTTTTCCACTTAATCTCAGCTCAGGGATGTGAGGTCATTTATAATTTACTGACCAAAAATTGAGCAAACTGTGAACTCACTATTCAAATACCTCGGTCAATTTCCCTGACTAAACATATCTCACAGCACAGAATGCTTTATGTAGAATGTCTTTAACTGTAACCAGACTGTTTTCTATTAAACCTGATCTTGAAATCTGGGCTAGTGAAATCTATAGGATATCTGGTAGGGGTAAGATGCTACAGATTATTTAAAGAGAATGCGGTAAAAAAGGGAAATATGAGACTTTTACATTGTACACTTTACTGATTTGCCAAGGTATTTGTATGAATATGTTATGACTTGCTTTTATTTGTTTTAGTAAACTTACATTGACTAAGAGTCATTTGAATCAAATGCGGTGTGACTGTGTTTCATTATGTTAGATATCTGTGCTGATCTGGTAGTTAGCACACTGAAATATTTTAACACTGTAAATCAGAGATGGTCATATTTGCCACATAGCATATCAACCCACTCAAAACACTTTTAAATCCAAGCACAAGCTTTCCATTCTTGGAGCTAGAGAAAGGCAGACCAAGCAGACAAGATGAAGTGACTATTCAACACATTTTGACTTAGCATGTGACCGTAGGCACAAGCTCATGCTGAAGCTGACTATGACGTTTCCTCGCTACTCCAGAGGCAACAGCTACTGATAAACAAGTCTTGTGATTGATCAGTACTAACATCTGATGTGTGCAAGAGTTTTAACATGAGATATGCTACCTGGTGGCGTTAGAATGTTTTTTGAGTTGTATAAATCCTATCCTGAAGGGCCAGATTCCAGAAAGGTTTGATCATTTGTCTACACTTGTGATTGATATTGGGTATGAAGGCCTGGCTTACCATTATCATTTCAGTTCAGATCAAAGGTATTCAGTGAAGCTGAAGTCAGGGCTCCGTGGGGGCCACTGGAGTTCCTCCACACTTAACTTGTGTAAGGATGCAGCTCCTCTTGATGCCTTCCCCCATACAGTGGGCCCCAAACTGGAAGCATACAAATGTCTAAAATATATTTGAATGCTGTAGCATTAAGGGTACACTTCACTGGAAATAAGGGCCAAGCCTAATACTTGAAAAACATTTCCAGACCATTATCAAACTTTTCTGGGCATGTGTATTCTGGTAGGTAATGTTCTAATGTTTACGCTCTTATTTGCCGAACTGCTTGATCCTATTCAGGTTATGGGGAGGCTGGAGCCTATTTCAGCCAACACTGGGCGAAGGTGGGGTGGACCCTGAACAGCTTGCCAGACCATCACAGTGCCAACACACACAACCATTCACACTCACGTCCACACCTAAGGGCAATTTGGAACAGCCAGTTAGCCTAATGTTAATGTCTTTAAACTGTGGGAGGAAACCAGAGTACACGGGCGAAACCCACAAAAGCACGGAGAGAACACTTCTTGCTGTGAGGCAGACGTTCTAACCACTACGCCACCGTGCTGCTCTTCTTACATTCACCAAGATCAGATTCATTCATCTGTCTGCCTGACAGTGAAGCAAAGTTAATTAGTCCAGATAATGATTCCACCGCCCCAAAATTCAGTGGGGTATGCTTTACATCAATCCAGTGGAGCACCGCTAAGTGGTCTGCCCATTACATGGGGTATGCCACGATGACTAATTAAATATAATGGCTACACATGACTGATATCTGTGGAGCCAAAAAATGTTTTATTGATTTAAAAACTTTCGCATCATGCAAATAAAGAATGCGAAAGGGTGCGGGGGAAAAACATTGACGAATTTAACTTGACGCAATCATGTTAGCATTCCGCTGAACTAATCGCTAATGGTGTCGTCAAATGATGAGCTGCTGCTTGCTCTTTTACATGATAAACAGAAAAAAGAACATTTTGGGTATATTCAAGAAGGAAGCAATAACGCAGGGAATTTCACTGCTTAGTCCAGGAGTTAAAACGCTTTCGGACCTATTTCAGGATGTCCGTGGGTCAGTTTTAAATCATCTTCATAATATTTGTTGCCATTGTCAAATACTGCTGCATACAGAGATACAAAATAAAAAGTCCTGCATGTGTGAAATTTCAAGAAGCACCTTGATTGGTTGAATTCTTTCCTTTCATGGGAGAAGCACTGCAAAATTCAACCCTGTGGCAAAAAAATAACTGTCAATTTTTTGCACATGACGTTTCTTCTTTGATGTGAAAGTGTTAATTTACAAGATAGTCGTGCAAACCAAGGGCTGACAGCAACAAGTGGTTATCTCCACTTTACAACTTTGAAAAGAACCACATCCAAATACATAGGTGAGGTGATTCTTAAGTGGTTTAGCTACCCAAATATACTGGTGTATAAAGAAACCGTGAACCAACTGATTTTACATGTGAACTCTTAATGTTCTCAAATGTTAAAATCCCCGTTTTCTCAAAACTATGAAAAGTGGAGTTATCCACTTGTTGCTGTCAGCCCTCGAAATAATGTATAGTGTTACGTGATTAAATTGCATGAGAGAAAAAAACACCTTCGGTGTAAAAAGCCCTTCAGAAGGACACATAAGCAACCAGAATTACATTTAGTATGGCATGAAAATCCATGTAGCTACTGTAATTAGAATAAACCCATTAAAGACACTGTCATCAGTATATGTTGGTCATGGAGTATAATGGTGTTGTCTATGGAGAAATTTTCCAATTTAATTATTCCATCTATCCAGCCATCACCTATACAGCTATAACACTATTGCGGGGAAGCAGGAGCCAATCCCAGCTCACTTCAGATATGAAGTGAGGTAAAGTTCAATTTGAACAGGTCACCAATCCACTGAAGGGCAAAAAACAGACACAAACAACCACTCCCTTTCACACCTATGGGCAATTTAGAATACCCAGCTGACTTAATAATCATGTCTCTGGACTGTGGAAGAAAAAACAAAGGCTTATGGCCAAGATTTGAACCTAGTTGCTGTGTGGAAACAGCACTAAGCATATGTTCATGAAGTGGGTTTGTGATTCTGGAGACTCCAATTGTAGTCAAGGTGAAGCAGAGAAATCAGCAAAATGTACTTATCTAAGATGACATTGTGCACATCTGGCTTTGGCCTACTTGACTTAAACTGTCCACTCCATCACAGGGATGTGTGATGGTTGCCACTTCACGTAATCTTGCCATAGCTTCCAGTTTTCTGTCAATATTTTGGTGTGTGTATAAGGGTTTTAAGGCGTCTGGTCACACATTCAGTCGCTATACAGTACATCTATCTCTTTGCTGACCTTCCTCAAGGTCTGTAAGAGCTCATCCTCCTGACGTGTGGTGATTATATCAGTGACTGTTTCCTCCATGTCTAAATTTGATGTGTGTGTTCCTCATCTGGTCTAGTCTGGTTACCCCCATGATTCTTGTGAGAAATTCCATCTCGAAGGTATGAATTTCATTTTCATGTTTCCACACCACATAGGTGAAAAGACAATATTAATGCATTGTAGACTTCTACTTCAGTTGAGCACAGTTTGTCTTTGGATGCCCAGATTTTGCTGGGTGTCTTAAAAGTGCGTTCCCTATGCACTGTTGGACATAAGGTGGACCAGACAAGGAGGACACAATCCATGGTGCTGATGAACCACGAAAAAGGAAAGCAATACTAACAACTAAAATACAGATAGGAATTGGGACATGAAATGTACACACACTGCTCTAACCAGGAAGCCTGCGTATCTTAATGCATCAGCTGAAAGGATTTCATTAGGAGCTTATTGAAATCACAGAAACACACTGGGTGGCATGTGGGCGTAGTGGCTAACACGTTCTCCTCACAGCAAGAAGGTCCTGGGTTCGAGTCCCGGGCTCGGGTGTTTCTGGGTGGAGTTTGCATGTTCTTCCTGCGCTTGCAAAGGTTTCCTCCAGGTACTCTGGTTTGCTCCCTCAGTCCAAAGATATGCACAATAGGCTAAATGGTTGTTCCAAATTGCCCGTGTGTGTGTGTGTGTGTGTGTGTGTGTGTGAGAGAGAGAGAGTGTGTTTGGTTGTGTGTGTAGGCCCTGGTCTGTCGAGCTCTTTATGGTGAGATGGGCTCAGCCTCCCGTGACCCTAATAGGATTAAGTGTTTCGACACATGAGTGAGATGAGTGTAAAACACACTGGATATATACCTTCTTTGTGCCCAGTGGATCCACCAATCTCCAGATTCTGCAAAGTCTCCAGCTTTAGAGTCTGAATTAATGAATAAGTGTTTACTATTTCGGAAACACTCACTATCATGTACCGTGTGTCCACCATATATTCAACTTTATCACATTTCCCCCAGCCACCTATACTTTGGTTGCTGCAACACTAAGCTGTTGACCTTGGCCTAGCCTGTTTCACTGCACCTCAGGGTTGTGTTCCCAACACAATATATTGAATACTGTAAACTTGCACAATCAATCCTTTCTCTTCCCTTCACAGTGTCCGGTTCCTGGGTGGTGCAGATTCCCTCATTCTAATGCTTTATGACACTGCAGAGGAACATCCCACGTAAAAAAAAAAAAAAAAAAAACCTTCCAAGACCATGCTGTGTGGTCGCCCTCTGCTTTTTGAACTTCAGTTCTGCGTTTGTCCCGTGCACTGCAGAAATAAAAGCCAGGTCCTTCCTGTTTAAGCTGACGAGGTACGCTACAATCAATAAGATTAATGAGTTGTTCAGGGAGGAATAGGAATGAAGCAGTCTGCAGTGCTGCACTGCAGGAGGGAGTCAATCCCAGTCGCACAGAGACCCCTACTGTCGACTAAGTACTGCTTCAGATATCCAGAGAAATGAGCAATGAGGAAGGTTTCATTGAAAAAGGAAAGGATTTGATAATTTACTAAGAATCATTGAGGGAAGCTGTGACTGTATATTTGTTGTTGATATTCTTTTAAGTTTGGCTTATTGTAGTATTAACATACACAACCTTGACCTGCCTGATAATCAATAAAAATTATTTGATATTTATTTTTCAATAATATTTTCAAGATTTAAAAGTATTTCTCTTTACTAGGCCATCTGCCATTAGTTAAACTCTCTAGCATGAGAACTTCTAGAATAAGCTTGCACTGATGCAATATATTCTTCTAATTTATGAATAGGATAATCTCCATAAAACTGCATATAATTATTGACTCACTTCAAATATTTACATGTCTGATGTAAATTCTAATTATTTGAAATTTAAAACACTGTGCTGATGTGAATGCAGTGCTACACTGATTAACTGCAGGGCTAAAACTCTTAACACAGGCACATTCTACATTAATAATTTGGAAATGCTGTACAAGGAATGTTTTATAATTCCTTTGCTGTAGCACAAACAGTGTTTTGGAAGCTTTCTGCATCCACTGAGTTACGCCATTCAATGCGCTCTTTTCTCGAGTTCTTGTACTTTCCTTCTCTGTGTTTTGGCCGTCTGCCCATTTAATTCATTAAGTCATGACATGGGAGCTAGGCCGCAGAGCACAGAGGTAAAATACATTACCACAACTTCTTTATTCAGATGGTAGATTGTTGATTATGCAGTGAAGGCTGCTTGAGCTGATGCCATAAAGCACTACTGCTTGAAGGGTAAAAAGAACTTTGTTTCTGGACCAGTGAGAATTACTAATTAATTAAAATGGGCTTATAAAGGCGGTTAGAAAAGACAAGCCCCGATACATAATTGGAAAGGCTCTGACAGTTAACTAAGTCTTTAACTACAGTGGTGCTTGAAAGAATTTTCTGTGTTTGTATTGTGTTTGTCATTTGTTTGTATAAAAATGATTTAAAACATCAGATTTTTACACAAGTCCTAAAAGTAGAACCCAGTTAAACAGATGAGAACAAAAATTTATACACTTGGTGTAATGTTACATTAAAGACATAAGTAGTTCTTCCAAGGAATTGTTAAAGAAGAATAAATGTAATGTTTTAGAATAGTGATGTCAAAGTCCTGACCTTAATCCAGTAGAAATGTTGTGTGAGGAAACCCTTTTTGCTGCTGCTACTGCTATATTGAACTTAATAATATTGTATTGGGTTGCAGCACATTCGGCGGTATGTGTGTGTGTGTGTGTGTGTGTGTGTGTGTGTGTGTGTGTGTGTGTGTATACACATACATATGTATGAATTCATTCATTCATTCATTTTCTGAACTGCTTAATCCTAATTAGGGTCGCGGGGAGGCTGGCGCCCATCTCAGCCAACTCTGGGCGAGGGCGGAGTACACCCTGGACAGCTCACCAGGCCATCGCTGGGCAGAAACACGCTGATGGCAATGCAGCCTACTCTTGACAAAAGTCAGCAATGGTTCTTTTACATGCCTCTAACCATAGACAGTGAGAGACATGGCCGGCCGTTGATAACCCAGTTAGCTGCACTGGGGGGACAGCAGTGACAACCCATTGATAGTGGGGCTCGAACAGTAATCCAGCACCCTACCACCAGGCCACCACTGCCCTATGAATGAATGAATGAATGAATGAATGAATGAATGAATTATATTTATTTTAAATATGTAAAAAAAATTAAAAAGAAAGAAAGAAAGAAAAGTATATATTGTCGGCATATGTTCACTCAGTCACTGATTTGCCAAACCACTAGTTTCACAGGTCTCAGCCAGCACTGGGCAGGTTACACCCTAAACAGCTCATCAGACTACATCTGTAGCCTGCTGTATAAAAATATACATGTAGAAATAAAGGGAGTAGAGCCACAAAGACATTACCAATCAGTGAAAACAAAATCTGAGCTTCTTTGTTTGTGTAGGTCCACCTCCAGAGAATTGTGTGTGTGTGTGTGTGTGTGTGTGTGTGTGTGTGTGTGTGTGTGTGTGTGTGTGTGTGTGTGTGTGTGTGTGCATTATTCCCTGTGATAAATTGGCAGATCCACTGACACCCTGACCCCCCGACACCCTGTAAAGTGGTTACTGAAAATGAATGAATGATTCGTTAAAAATTTAATAGCATCCTTTTTTGTTTGTTTGTTTGTTTGTTTGTGGGATTTTTTGGCCATTTTAAATTACTTGACAATGAAAACATCCTGTTCTTATGAAACATTATCTTCAGTTTTATCATTATGGAGTACAGAACAGTGTGATCAAAGAGTGGTCTTTTCACTGATGTAGAAAATTGCCATTTCAAATTGGATAATTTGTATGCAATCTTTCCGAATGTGGATAATATTAAATACTGTTGGTTAGGCAGTAAATCCTTATGAAATACAGTACTTTTATTATCATCAGAGGACACCTGCGTTGTGCATTGCTCATAACCCTGTTCTTCATTGTGCAGCTCCTGACATTGAATAGTCTTTCAATTATCTCTCCCAGGAGGTCTTTATATTCTTTTGTTATGTTCTTTTGTATATAAAAAGTAGAGGTCATATATCTTTTGTGGACAGCGGGTAGTGAGCTTTGGTAATCTGGTTACCATTGTTGTGCAACTGTGAGTGAAATAGGGAACAATAGTTGTGTTAATTAAGAGGCAGTTTGTTTGCAGTGTGTAATGTGTTTGCCATGCATTAGCAAAGGTGACAGAGAGGACAAGCACACAGTGCATGAGGGATTGATATGTGTGATACATTACAGTGCCAGGCCAAAAGGAAGTTGCACAACATATCACAGAATCAGTGAGATGGTCAAAAGATCATCCCTCCTGAAAAAATGCTTGTAAACTCAGTCAGGTGTCACTAATCGACCTTCAATGCACACCAAGCTAATTGGCTTCCACCTATGATCAATTGCATTTATTGTGATAAGTTCAGAATTAAAACAGCTATATCTAGACCATTTAGTGTTTGAAAATGTAGCTTAAAATCAACAATCAACCTCACCAAGCATTTAAGTAATCTCCAGTCATGGTCAGTCAAGATTTGTTTTGTTTTGTTTTTTTTCAACCACCTTTCTTCTACAAAGTTTACAGTTCATCACGATCCTTCCAGGCCTTAATAATGCCGTTCTTACAGACCGTTCTTAACCCAAAGCCAGTCTTAAGCCTTAGTTGATTTTTTTGCTTGATGCAGGTCAATAATTTGACCCTTTGGAAACGTTCGCCTCACAGCAATACAAGAAGTGTTCGATTCCCGGGCTTGGGCGTTTCTGTGTGTAGTTTGCATGTTTTTTCCCGTGCTTGCATGGGTTTCCTCCGGGTACTCCGGTTTCTTCCCACAGTCCAAAAACATGAAACATGCACAGTAGGCTGATAGGTGGTTCCAAATTGCCCCTAGGTATGTGAGTGAGTGTGAATGGTTTTGTGTGTGTGTGTGTGTGTGTGTGTGTGTGTGTGTGTGTGTGTGTGTGTGTGTGTGTGTG
>JBCNYH010000003.1:24584762-24614667 GCA_039654325.1 Tandanus tandanus
CTAGTGTATATGTTACAGAAGTATTATTAGGGTTTCTCTTCTCTCTATCTGTGTGTTTGTGTGTGTGTGTGTGTGTGTGTGTGTGTGTGTGTGTGTGTGTGTGTGTGTGTGTGTGTGTGTAGTGCATTTCATAGGAATTTCATGCAATTTCTGTCATTTTTGTGCCCTTTGAGGAAAATTTTTGTATCTGTAAACTGATTTGCCTTTGCTGAGGCTTGGATAAATTGCTTACATGTAATATGAGCCATAGAGTATACTATACAAGCCACAACCACAAACACTCATCAACCACACATACAACCCATGAGCATGAACAAATAGAATTAAAATAAGTACAGCAACAATATAATAAACCTCACTATAATAATTATACACATGCCAAGTTAAGAAAGAAAGCTAGTTGTGTATACAAAGAATTACACTGTGCTAAAGTAAAGCATTACGTCACCAAGTGACAGGGTGTAAAGTGACAACATGACAAAGATGTCTCAGTTATCACATGATGTGTTTATCTGAAAGGACACATGAATAAACTATTAATTCTAGTTTGCTCTGGGTTCCATCACTGACAGAGGAGTTACTTAAATATCAGTTAATTATTCAAAATAGTTGCAACAACCCTTCTGTAGCCGGTGTCTAAACATAATGCTCTAATTCATTTACATATATCCTGCTTGGTATGTGTTTTTTTACAGTATGTGTCAATACTTAAAAGTAACTAACTGGGAAGTTAATATTTATACGAACAGTTTTTCCATTTTTTGTTAAGAATGATCAGCTCTCTATTCATTAAGTTATGTGTTCTTGGATATTTACATGTAGTATATTGTTCTTAAAGTTCTCCAATTATCTACCAGATATACAGCATGCATAAACCTGATGAAAATATGCCTAAAAATTCCTTATCCATGCACTGCTTTATTAATGTTCTTTATATTTAATTAATGGATTTATATTAACATGCCATGCTGTTTAGGACCATAAATGTCCAAATGAAATGAATAAATGGCAGAAATAAGCAAACTTGCCATCTGCATTGTAAATGGTAACTCAGTTGAGTTCAGTTGAAGTATGTTTAGTGAGAACACCTACAGTAATTGTCCTCAGTGAGTGTGGAATGTTTGCAAAATAAAAATTTAATTTCTTTTTTTTTTCCCCCTTCCATTTCATTTTCTGAACCACTTTATCCTTTAGGCTGGTATGGAGGCACAGTGGTTATTCCATTACAAACCAAACCATCACAGGGCCAACACAGACACCTCACCATTCACACTCACATTTGCACCTAGGGGCAATTAAGAATTTCCAGTTAGAGCCCTAACTCAATTGAGACCGATACAGTTGTCATTTCCAGATTATCAAAATAGTACTATGTTTCTACATACTGTATGCAGGTGTACGCACAGGGACATACATAAGCACATAAACATGCAAAAAAAAACAAAAAAAAAAATGATGACAATGTGAAAGTTTATCCTGCAGAATCAAATCCATTTCCTCAGAAAATAAGTGGGGGTTTTTCTACCACCTGCAAATCTGCTGTTATTTTAACAATCGTCAAGGTGTAGGCACGTCTGGCTCTAAAAAGGAATGGTATATGACATCTTTGGATGTGCTTATTGGTTTATTATTGTTTAGGTTATGCTCAAAACACATCCATGATTAATTAATGGAATTGGAGTCAAGCTACAACTCAGGATAACATGACCTCTGCTGGTGTGGAGGGGTATAGCCCTGAGCTGGTGTTATACCAGTATTATGTATTGCTGGTTATTACTATTCTGTTTTAGTAATTTCATTTCATTTTTATTTTACTTTGTGAACCACTTCATTCTTTACTGGGATCACAGGGAGGCTAGGGAGACTCCAGGCGATGGCGGGGTACACCATGACCATCGCTGGTTCAACACCGACACAACCACTCCCACCCACACTCACACCTATGAGCACTCACTAATATCCAATTATCCATTTGCATGTCTTTGAACTGTGGGAGGAAACTGGAGTACCCGGAGGAAACACACACACAAGCATGGAGAGAACATGCAAACTCCACACAGAAATGCCCTCATCGGGCTCAAACCCAGGACCTTCATGCTGTGGGGTGGAAGCGCTATCCACTAAACCACTGTGCTGCCTATTCTGTTAAATTTTATGACCTATTGTTGGTAACTTTAACATTTTTTGTATTATTATAAAAACTTTTAGAATCCAGTTTTATTGTAGAATAGTAGGGATTTAAATGATTGCTTTAAGTAGTTATTGTAGATTATTTTGTTATTTTATAATATAGGTATTATATTTTCAGATGCAGTATATTTTGCCATGAAAGACTTAAAATACCAGTAAAGTTAATCGTGTGAACGAGATATTTTGCAAAGGAAAACCCCAGGTGTTGCTGTTCATGTATTAGACACCAGGTGTCGTGGTTACAGAGTCGTTCTCTCTCAAGGTCAAACACTGATTCACACACACTGCGACAGTGGCGGCCATAGGCGATGCTTGGGTTTGCACAGCATCACTAAAGCAAGCACAGATCACACTCATAAGGCTGTTCTTCAGAGGATGTCTCAGTGTGTGTGGGCACAAGACTGAAAAGAGTGTATTTCTGAAACAGTAATGATGTTCTGGTATTGCATGTTGCTTGTCAAATGTGAAAGATGAGTGAATCTTGGTAGTAGTAATTCATATTGTTTATTAAATTAATTTCTTTATTAGTTGACATTTTAATGATCAATTTATGCCACTTGATTAATTAATTGAATGCATAATGTCACTAATGAATCCAAAACTTTTTATTTGATAAGTAAAAGTTTTATATCTCTATAAGAATGATTGTTATTGTTTAACATTTAATTTTAAAGTGTTTAAAACTGTGTACCATTTGTAATATGTACACTCCAAATTAAATGCACTTTTGCAGAATTAAAGCTCATGAATAATTGCGGTTGGAAAATAACTCCTGGTTCTGGTACCGGATGTGCTGAGTAGCACCGGGTGACGCAGTCTGTCTGTAGCTGATGCTCGGCACGTAGGCTGCTGGGTAACGCCCACATCAGGCACCTCATAGAAAAGCTGATTTTATTTATTTACCCCAAAAACAAATGCCCTCAATCAGTGTTTGGAAGAGATTTGAATTATTCGGTTATGTTTATCCATCCAATCCCTTTTGTTTTCTGAATATATCTAATAATTAGAAAAGTTGTGATTGAGGGGGAAACGTGCTCTTGTCCATGCACGATCTTAGCACGTGATGCCGATTTGACCAATCACGTCGCCCCAAAAGCCTGCACGCGCTGCTTCCTGATTTTTTTCCTCTCAAGGTTTTCACTGCGCAACATTGTAACCGTCCGCCTTCTCTGCTTCTGCCGCGGAGAGTGAAGTGACCTGATCCCCGTCCTTGCACACAGCTAGGCAAGGTGAGGATACATTCATACATTTTACCAAAAAGTAATCTTCCTGCTGTTTTTCGAATGTCCCTGGCGAGTGTGAATGACAGAATATGCTACATTTAACCTTGGTGATGAGATGTTTGAGGACGGAAACGCGTTAGTTATCAGAGTTAACTCGGGTCAGAATTTTGATCCTGCAAAGGAGTTAAAGTTCGACCATTTTTAGGGCTCGTGTTGGTTTATGGCTGTTCTCTGAGGAGGAAGAAGAGGCGGCGCGTGAAGCTGTGCTTGTCATGACTGATTTCTGACCTGTAGTAACTAAATTTGACAATTTGACCGCCTTCATGTTAAGTATTTGTTCTGTCGATAAAATAATTCTTTTTTTTTTTTTTTTGCCTTTACAATTCCAAAGGGCCTCAACTTTTCAACCTAACTGCGCTCGTGCCAAATGCTTAAAAATTGTGTTCTCGTTATGGGCATTTGATGACGTCCGAATCTGACCTAGCGGCGACTAGCATGGAAATGTACCATATAGATTTTTTTTCTCTGTACTGTTTTTTGACCTTCACTTGTTGAGCTTGACTGTGGAACACTAGGCCTGCTTCCATGCCCTCACCCAGGCCTTTCGCCCGTATCATACATGTTCTTTTACTGTTAATGCTGTAAAACCCGAGCTGCGGCGTGCAGGGCGCAGGCGCATGTGCTGCTGTCTGTCTTCTGGTTGTGGATGCAGCCTGCTGTTTTCTGTAGGCAAGTTTTCATTGACATTTAAGGCCACAAGTTTTTCTATTGGTCCAGCTTATGCGTATGTAGTTGTAGTGATTTTTTGTTTACTTAAATGGTAGGCTATGCACTCAAAAGAAATGCTAGTCGGGCTTTAATTAGGTGTTTGGTTATGTAGTGGGAGTTAATTGTAGTATTGGTTGGTTATGGAAATCTGTTGTTTCCTGCTAATTTAGGCTTGCATGCTGTGGTGTGGCTTCCCCCCCCCCCCCACCTGTATTGTTTGAGTTTTAGTCCTGATCTTGGTCTGAATGTGGAAAATGAGTTATGTTGCTGGTGACTAATTTTGGCACAGTTCTTGGAAATTCATGCTCCATGTAACTATAAGGACTTGACTTTTTAAGGTTTAAACATATCTGTTCCTGGGCAAGGTATAAGCCATTATATTTTATTGTACATGAGTGTTTGTCGTGGGGGCAAACCGGTCCTGGGCTCGACGAGGGCATTTCTGTGTGGGGTTTGCATGTTCTCCTGGTGCTTGTGTGGGTTTTCTCCCACAGTCTAAGGATATGTACATTAGGCTAATTGACTGTACCAAACTGCCCTTAGGGGAGAGTGTGAGTATGAATTGTGTGTTTTATCCCTGTTGTGAGCTGTCCAGGGTGTACCCTACCTTTGCCCAGATTCGGCTGAGATAGGCTCCAGTCTCCCCGTGACACTAGTAAGATTAAACGGTTTGGTGGATGGATGTCTGGATGGATTGATGATCCCGTGTTTCCTTCCATCCTCACCTATTTTCGTCCTGTGGGGATCCACGATTAGGCAGCATGGTGTTGCAGTAGGTAGCTTTTGCAGCCTTACAGCTCCAGTGTTAGTTTGATTCTGAGATTCTGTGCATCTTCTCCCCATGGCAAAGTGAGTTTCATCTGGGTTTCTATCACCCAAAAACATGGCAGTAGGTTGATTGACCCCCAAGTGTGAATGAGTGTCTGCATTGTGTTCTGTGATTGACTGGAATCCCATCCAGCAGCGTGTATTTCTGCCTCATGCTCTCTGTTCTTAAGATAGAGGAGTAGATCTTAGGCCCTGGATCAACCGCAGTTCTGACTAGGATAAAGCGGTTAATGAAATCGAGTGAGAGATCCTGGACTTGGTGTAGTTTGCTAAGCCTTGGATGTATTGACTGAAGGGTTGAGAAGAGAATGTCTGAATTAGGTCTTTACTTGTGGTTGGCCCTGGTGAGTGTTGGCATGCTGATGCAATTCAAGAAAAGCATATCTTTGTTCATTCAGTCTTCCTGTAAATGATGAGTGTTTTCCTTACTAGAATGAATCATGCATTTGGTAGTTTTTACAATCAGTTTTTCTAGAACTGACTTGCATGTAAAAAGCTGTTTTCAGTCATTTGTTCCTTGCCTAGCATTTCTTTAATAAGTTTTGTCATCATTGTTAATTTTTTTTCCTCCCAAGATCCTGCAATATGTCTATCCTGAAGATCCACGCTCGTGAGATTTTTGACTCACGTGGAAACCCCACAGTTGAGGTTGATCTCTACACTAAGAAAGGTAGCTATTTACCAGATATTATATCATAGCTGGTATTTTCACTTTTGTCAGTTTGTGCTTTTGATAAGAATAAAAATTCTCTCTCTTCGTGGATACACAAGCCTATATCTCGAACTGCTTGACATATCGCTGTCAAATTTTCAGGGTGGCACCTTGGGACTAAAAGATGAAATGAAAAGTTTATTGTAGGTCAATTTCAAGGTCAACAAAATGGTTGCCAGTTGTTTATAATGGCTAGCTAGCAGCTGGTCTGTCCCCCCATCGAGGGCCTCTAGTTTGTTTATGTTGGGTAAAAAGAGGTCATCATAAGCTGAGGTTACTGTTAGCTTTAGAGCATTGCACTTTGTACTTGTTGACTTCTTCCTGCATGTGTAGACTCCTCATCTGAGCATTCTCTCAGATAGAGCCTAGTCCACTGTAGCAGCCAGTTCTATTCAAAGGGGCTGTGAATGATGCCATGGTAGGACTTGCTAGGCAAAAGACATTAAATGCAGGCAGTGAGCTTTCGAATGAATGAGTTGTTGAGTTTCTTTCTACATGATCAGTCTCCCATGTGCTGTCCAGTAGGCTGGAATAAGTGGATCGAGTGGTAGAGGAATATAAATAGTCATTGTAATTGTATACAGCCTGGATTGCGTTGCATCTCACTGTAAATTGGACTAGAAGTTAATGTGCCCAAGTGTAACTGCAAGGTGACTAAATAAAATAAATTCTATATTGTTATGAGTGGTTGCATTTTCCTTACTGTACCCAGTAAGTATACATGTCAACTCATTTTGTAAATTAATTTTATCAAGTCCTTTAGCCTTGAAACCTCTGTGTTGTTGAAAGTTTCTAGTTAATGCATGGCACTGTCTAGCAGTGCAGCAGTTTAACTTCTAACACATGACTTGACTACTAATGAAGTTCAGGGACTAATGATTTGAAGTTTGGGCCTCTGAGTGAGCACGTGGCTAAGTAAGTGTTCCAGAATGTGTTGAGCTTAGGGACAGCCCCTTTAGCTGCAACCTGAGTGCAACTTTAGTCATCTTCTGCACTTCAAGTTATTTTTGGTGAGCTGCTGTAGGGTATATTATGGCCTCACTGTAAGGATGATAATCAGAAAACTTCTGGATATTCTATTGTTTATATTGTGTACAATCAATTTAATAATGATGGTGGAAGTAAGTCCGACTCATTATAGAGTGCAGGTATGTCCATCACACAGCATGAATCATGTAATAAATAATAGGCCCTTACCTATATGGTTACTGATTTTGGTTACCCCGTGTGCTTATCTTTGATATTCATTCATTTGCCGAACCACTTAATCCTACTAGAGTTACAGCTGGTGCCTATCTCACCCGACTCTGGGCAAAGGTGGGGTTTACTCTGGACAGCTCACCAGTCCATCACAGGGCAAAACACACACAGCCATAGACATTTATTTTATGATATGTTCTATAATATGTGCAAATGAATAAATCATCAAATTTTAAAGGGTTGGGGTTTGATATTTTCAATATCACCCAAAATCAAAGATATAATTGTCATGTTTGTAAGTCCATATATGACTTCCTGTTAGTGTTCTATATTAACGGTCTGTCTATCAGCACTCGTTTCGAATGCTCAGTCTTGACCTTGCCCTGTACTTGAAATGTGACTGACATTCCAGAATCAAATAATCTCTGGGACTCTCGGGTAGGGTAGTGGCACCTCCAAGTTTGGGGAAAATCCTTACACTGATGTCGTTGGGATTTTGTACACTGACACTGATTACAGTACCTTGGAGGTCATTTACATTATACATATTTAACCATTAGGGGCTGCTGGAGTGCACAGCTTAATTTCCCCATAATTACGTCTTAACACTTAATTCTTTAAATGAAAAAAAATTGTTTTATAGTATGTTGTAGAACATTCATTTGAAGATTAGTTCCTGGACTCAGTTGTGTTGTAACTTTTTTTCTTCCTGTTGAGGTGAATGAAATAAAAAGCTTGCAGCTTGTCATTGTTAGCTTGCCCTGAAATGTTTTCACTCTCCCTGTAGTCCCTTCTTAGCCACCAGACTTGCACCAAAGACTGATTAGCACACCACCAATAACGTAATGTCTAAAAAGAATTTTCACAGATATGTGCCCTTGCATGTAACTATCACTATGGCTGAGAGTACAGCTACTCAAACTTCTCATGCTAAAATGACTGCTCAATTCAGACGTGTTTAAGATCCACTTGATCTGCTGACTCTTGACAATGGTTTGAGCCAGATTATCTTTTTTTACTCTAATACAACAAAACTGGATTTGAAGATGGATTTAAAGATCAACGTGGTATCAGCCATTCTTTGTGGTGCATGCATGTGTGAATGATGGGTTTGTGTAACTTCTCAGCAGTAGTATGTGAAAGTGTGGGTGGGGTTATGGGCAACAGAACAGATAGTCACTGTAGTGGAACAGCAGGAGGCTTCTGGGGAAGAGAGTGGCCTTGACCTGCTGGACAGTGGACTGTATGTGTTTTTAACGACAGTGGCTGAAATTGTTAATTAAATGCAGTAATGTGTTGCTTTTTCCTCAGGTCTCTTCAGAGCTGCAGTGCCCAGCGGAGCTTCAACTGGAATCTATGAGGCTCTTGAGCTTCGTGACAATGACAAAACACGTTATCTGGGCAAAGGTGCGGTTGGGGAGGTTATTGCATAATGACACGTGTATATATTACTCTTGGTTGTGTGATTATTTACCTTAAGATTTGCTTAGGTGGTTAGACTTTATCAATACGGTCACGTGTCATGTTGGGCGGGTGATGACAGTTCGATTAGTATAATGCCTAGACTAATAATTATGTATCATGTAAATGCAGGGGTTCTCAAATTTTATTATTATTTTTTTAACATAGTATTTTTGATAATTAGGCACATTTTAGTATTAAACGTGCAGTGTGTAAGATTTGGCAGTATCTAGTGGTGAGGTTTCAGAGTCCAATCAATTGAAGCCTGTATATTTCTGGGCTACTGTAGAAACGTGGCGCAAAATGGCAGCCTTTATGAGGGGGAACTGCTCCCCATGTAGATATTAACGCAACCTTTTTTTTTTTTTGTAAATAGTTATATTTATTGATGTACTTAATTTCTGGTAAATTTACTCACTGTACTTATAAATGTGTACAGGGTGTCATTGGAGTTATTTTTTTTCTATTTTTCATCCGTAAAACACTCAAATCTTTGAAGCCATCATTACAGAATATTCTTCTGTAAACGACCTTCCTTTGGTTAATTATTCCCTAAATATTGCTACATGTGGTGCTGTGCATATGAGCTTGCAATCAAGACGTTTCCCAGTATTTCAGTTGTGCGTAAATCTGCTTCACCTCTATCACCAAACCATCATTTATTTATTTATCAATTAATGTAGACCGGTCATTGTGTACCCCTCCTTTCTTTTTCTTTCTCTTTCTGTCTGTCTTTCTGACACTTTTCTTCTCCTCTGTCAGGGGTGAAAAGGGCTGTAAAATATGTAAATGAGTTTTTGGCCCCAGCTTTGTGTAACCAGGTAATTAAATGTGTGCGGTATTGAAGTCATCTCGGCCATGTGTTACCCAAGCATGAGTTTGTATTTGCGACTAACAGGCGATCACAGAAGTCCTGAGAAACATTTGAAACTCTTCTACATGTGCAAAAGCTCCCTCACTACAATACTAATAAATAATCTGGGACAAGTTCAGGGCCTGTGATCTAATGTCTAACCGTGCCTACTCTGCATGTTCCCCTCCTCTCGGGTCAGTGATGGTTTGCTTGTTCCTTGCAGGTGTCTCAAAAGCTGTTGAGAATATCAATAAAACAATTGCACCTTTCCTGGTTAGCCAGGTAGGAATATTTATTCTTTGACTAACGTAATATGTGTTATTGTGGATTATAGCATTTTGACTTGGTTTAGATGATGGAGCAGTAATTCCGTTTTGATGTAGTGATTTATAGACAGACAGAAGTTTCATGAGACAGCCATTAATTTGCTCAGGACATTGCTGTTAATATTGTTCCTTCCAGAACTATTGGCACCCTTCATAAAAATATATTGAGCTCGCTCATTTGCTTGTAAAAATGAATAAATAAAAAGCATTTTTAAGTTTTCCTACTAAACTCGTGGACTTCCATGTAATTAATAGATTTTGTGATTCCAACCCTGGAGAAAACAGCACTGTGTTATTCTGTAATGTCTAACTTGTAAAGGTGTCTTCATAGGAATATGGATTTAAGCTTCTTTTTATGTGACCCGCTCCAGCATAAATGTAATATCTCCAAAAATACATCCTTCAGAGCAAAATTTTCAACATGACCAAGTTCAAATATCCATAAACACAATCTATCCATGCGAAAATACTTGTTTAAGAAAGGGTTCCATGTCCACGTTGTTGTAAAACAATATAAATAGATTTTCAAAGCACTTTTGTGATTGCTCAGGGTATTTCCTTATTATCCAGATTCGCTACCAGAGTACTCGCCCTACCTACAGAATCCCAGAAGGATTCCCCCAATCATATAACAGTAAACCAATGGGAAGCCTCAAAACAGACATGACTCGGTGTAAATAGAACTCATCTGTTGCTAGGAATACACACTGATTGGTTGAGAGCCGGATTCATTTAGTTTATGGATGTTAGGGAGTATCAAATGAGGATATTCAAAAACTGGTTCTGTAAGTGTAATTACTATATTCTCAAAAGTAGCATTTCCTGATTAGTGACGTAACTCAGTCAATTTCTATGCAATAATCATGTATTATACCTCATTTTGAAGCTTATCAAATTCTCTTTCAAATATATTAATATCTCATCGGGAACTTCATATTTATATATACCATTTGAATCAGAGCATTTCAGGCAAAAGCAGAGTTCATGGGGACTGAGTGCACAAGAAAAGTCTTCCAAGAAGACCATTATTACATTTTGAAACAAAATAGTTCATTCATTTTGTTGTTTTTCTAATACTACTACTTGGGGCTGTGTTACCCTGAACAGCTCACCAGACCATCGCAGGGCCAAAACTCACAACCATTCACACTCCCACCTAGGGGCAATTTGAAACCGCCAATTAGCCTAATGTGCATGTCTTTTGGATTGTGGGAGGAAACCGGAGTACCCAGAGGAAAAGAAAATTGATATTGCTGTTTGAACAGGCATGACGTATGATTAGTTTTTACACTCATTTTCATGAAGGGTGCCAATAATTCAGGAGGCACTATGTCCTTTTTTCCTAACCAATGAATGCTTTGAACCTGTAACATTGCACCACCTTTGTGATGACTGCATGATATTTAACCCAGCCTCATGGCCTAATACTTGCTACCATAAGGTTTACTCTTATGACTTTCCTTTCATCAAACAGGATGTGTCTGTCTTGGAGCAGCAGAAGATTGACCAGCTGATGCTTGATATGGATGGTACAGACAACAAATGTAAGCTACATGCATAAATACAGCATTAGTATAGATTTAAACCTTGCAAAGTTCATTTGTTTTGTGAAGATTAGAATCCATGTCTTTGTAAATCCTCAGCTAAATTTGGTGCCAATGCTATCCTGGGTGTGTCCCTGGCTGTGTGCAAGGCTGGCGCTGCAGAGAAAGGCGTCCCACTCTACCGTCACATCGCTGACCTTGCTGGAAACCCAGAAGTCATCCTCCCAGTGCCTGTAAGCACCTATTGTTTTCATTGTGCTCATACCAGAGTGTAATCTGTCCTCTGTTCTTAAAGGTGTCTTGTTTATTAAAAAAAAAAGTTCTGGCACACTCATAATAAAGCCAAATGTATTCCCAAGGCCTTCAATGTTATCAACGGGGGTTCCCACGCTGGTAACAAGCTGGCCATGCAGGAGTTTATGATCCTCCCAGTTGGAGCAAGCAGCTTCAAAGAGGCCATGCGCATCGGTGCTGAGGTCTACCACAACCTCAAGAATGTCATCAAGGAGAAATATGGCAAGGACGCCACCAACGTGGGAGACGAAGGTGGCTTTGCCCCCAATATCCTGGAGAACAAAGAAGGTGAGGGGAGAAACCGAGTGGCAGCTGGTGTTAGTGTTTCCTTGTATAAGAAGTCTGCTGTGATATTGTACAGTACAAACCATGATTATAAAATATCATTGGTTTACAGAGACTTTCATTCTAAAACTTTTCTTGTTCATACAATTCAAGTATTTCACTTCTTGATCAGGTGCTGAGTAGCAAAACCCAATCCCTGGGCTTGAGTGCCAAGTTTGTTCCACAAACTATAATTGTGGTGAACCTCTGTTGCTTAAGCTGCCTTCATGTGCTGTCGAAATTATGGTGCTTCCCACTTTTGAAATCAGAATTACGAGTGTCGTGTTCAAGTGCTTTGTTTGAGCAAAATGGAAAATGGTGGACTCAGGGTTAACATTGCTGTTCCCATTACAACTGCTTCCCTACTATGACTTCACAGTGCTGTTGGCAGGCTTGTCCTTTTGCTATTGATAGAAAGATGAATAGGACTGTATTTAAAAGTCTAACTGCTATTAGCTATTGCTTGTGTACTTAATTTTAACCTGCAATAGATAATAGCAGTTAGACTTTTAAATGATTACATCCCATCCATTACTAAACCTGTCCTCTTCTCCACCATGTTCTAAGGTTAAAGGTCACCCCAACTTGGAAACTTTGGTATTAAAACTGTTTTTGAATTTCTCACTCGACATTACGAATTAAAGGGGTATTAAACCCAAATGTAATAAGAGCTTGCTTGCATAGTTTATGTCCGTACCCACCAAAATACACAATACTTAATAAAACCACCTTCATGGAGGAAAAAAAAAAAAAAGACTAATAAATCCTCAAACAAAGGGGATGCCACGGAAGTCTTGTGCATTAAATGCACTGAGGTATGATCCATGCGTTCAAGTAAACATGAAGAAGCCTGTCTGATATATGTAAATGTAATGTGGTATGTGCCTAGCCTTATTCAGAAGTTCAGCCGTTTATATCTGATTTGTTAGTTTAATATTTGTTCACTGTTATTTTGGTTTATTGGAACTAATGCGACAACGTTCTATTCTCGTGATTTTTGCACTCAAGAGTGGTTGTGTTTTCAAACAGGCTAATGCAAACTATCAAACACTAGCAGATTGCAACTTCAAAAATGTATGTCAAAACCACCTGATGCAAATATACATGGTTTTATTGTAACAGGAGAGTTCGGAAGGCTTTCTATTCATTTTCCCTTAAACGGACATTCAGTGCAGTTTGAGGCATTATTTTGGTTTTGCTTATCAAAGCCTAGTAATAAGCTACTGGCCAGATGAATAGATCTCCTTCTGATATTCTGACTACCAATATCATGCATATAGGGTATACAATTGTGTAGATTTACTGTACTTAATTGTAAAATCAAACTGTTTGTTTTCGGGTTACATACAAACCATGGCTTTTGTGTATTTTATTTGTATTAATTTCATTGCTTTTGGGTTGCTGTTGGTTAATTGAGTATTATATGAAAATCATGATACGTTTGTTAGATCTGTTCATAAAGATCCTGTCATGCTTTCACGTACTGTATTACCCATTTTCATCTCGAGTACATGCGCACACACATCCTCATGCACTTCACGTTCTTAAAAATTCCACTTTAGGGCCTCAGTATACGTGCAGAAGCATGGGCCAGAACAGTAGAGTACTAATTCTATTCAGTAATGTCATTTAATTTAATGTACAACATTTTTGCTTTCTGAATGAGGTCTCAGTAACGTAGACTTGGTTTAAACCAAAGACCTAGTTTAATTTTAGTACTGTAATGTCACTGGAAATTCCTTCCTTAAGCAGCAGCACAGGGTTTCTGATTTCAGACCAGGCCTCTGCAGAGACAGTCCAGTACCTACACTGAGACCCGTATTGCTGTGTTGAATGTCTTTCTGTTCTTGACCCCTGCCTTCTTCAACCTCAAAGACAAAAATAGTATTTTAGGTTCTGTTACTCAGATAAGATGTTGTATCAAAGCAGCATTTCATTCTTGGTTGGAGATTTCTTCATGTGGAAATTGCATAGAAACTTAAAAGCAGAAGAATGATGCAACCGTGCGTTGGTTGGTTTTATTTTTAAAGAGCCCCTTTTAAAACAATCTCACTCATTTGCCAAACCGCTTAATCTTACTAAGTCAACTATGGGTGCAGAGAGGCTGGTGCATGTCTCAGACAACACTTGGTGCAGGCGGGGTACACCTTTAACAGCTCCCCAGACTGTCACAGGACCTTCACACTAGGGTCAATTTGGAACAGCCAGTTAGCCTAATGTGCATGTATTTGGACTGTGGAAGAAATCCAAAGTACAGGAAACCCACGCAAGCACAGGCAGAACATGCAAACTCCACACAAACTCTCAAGCATGGGACTTGAACCCAGTACCTTCTTGCTGTGAGGTGGACATGTTAACCACTACACCACCGTGCCGGCCTTTTTTAAATTCAGCCCCGTTTATAAAATTTTGGTTTGAAAAGCTTTTAATTCTGCATTTCTCCCCTAGCTCTTGAGCTGCTGAAGACTGCCATCAGCAAGGCTGGCTACACTGACAAGGTTGTGATTGGTATGGATGTGGCTGCCTCTGAATTTTATAAAGGTGGCAAATATGACCTGGACTTCAAGTCACCTGATGATCCCAGCCGTTACATCTCCCATGACAAGCTGGCTGACCTCTACAAGAGCTTTGTCAAGGATTATCCTGGTCAGTGTTTGTTTTTTTTGTTTTTTTAATAAATGCCATGGATGAGTCTTTACATTACATAATATTACATAGATCAGTGGTGGCTGGGTTACTGATCCGAAGGCCAGCGGTTCAATCCTTACTATCACCACTGTTTTTTCCCTTGAGTTGAGGCCCTTAACACCTCAATTGCTCAGTTGTATAATAAGAATGATAATTATAAGTCGCTCTGGATAAGAGCGTCTGCCAAATGATGTAAATGTACATAAATCCTTTAGCTATTATGCTACTTGTCTCTGTAACATTAAGCAGGATAGGTTTCATTACAACAGTCAACAAATCAAGGTTTATTAGGTCAGTATATTTGAATGTCATAGCTATAGTGTGTGGTGGGAGGGCATTTAATGGGTTAATTTTAGCGGGATAAAGCCTGGAGCCATCAGCTGAGCCATGATAATGCGCTATGTGATGTACGTGCCCCTGAGCACATACAGCCCCCATTTACTTTGGCCTTGGGGCTTACAGGCACTCTGTGCAATTTATATTTAACGGGTGAATGCATTTTTAATCCAAGCTACATATAAAAGCTCGAGCAAGCGTATTTCTGAAATGTGTGCACTGTGCAGTTTGAGAGAATTGCCATTCCAATAGCCCTTTTCTTTGTTTAATCCTCACCATTTTTATTCTTTGTGTACAGTTGGTTTGCACTATAACTAAAATTGTTTTTGTCTCTTAAACCTCAGTTGTCTCCATCGAGGATCCTTTTGACCAGGACGACTGGGAAGCCTGGTCCAAGTTCACAGGCAGCACCAGTATCCAGGTAGTGGGTGACGATCTGACTGTGACCAACCCCAAACGCATCGAAAAGGCTGTAGCAGAGAAAGCCTGCAACTGCCTGCTGCTGAAGGTCAACCAGATTGGCTCGGTCACTGAGTCCCTCAAGGCGTAAGTAACCACTCACTCCGATGTCTTGAGCATTAATAAGATTTTCATCAGCTAGCATATTACAATTGCACATACTGGAAAAGTTGTTGAGGTGTATTGACATTTTTTTTCCCGGTCATCTTGTAGTTGTAAACTGGCTCAGTCCAGTGGCTGGGGTGTGATGGTGAGCCACCGCTCTGGAGAGACCGAGGACACCTTCATCGCTGATCTGGTGGTTGGCCTTTGCACTGGCCAGGTGTGTGTGTGACTACAGTAAATGTTCTATATAAATCTGAATGAAAAATTAGGAGTAACCTTTTTTATTTATATATATATATATATATATTTTTGTGTGCACCTAAATTAGATCAAGACTGGCGCCCCCTGCAGATCTGAGCGTCTCGCCAAGTACAATCAACTGCTCAGGTACAACTATTATACATTTTACAGCTTGATGGTTTTTTTTTTTTTTTTTTTTTTTTTTTTCTTTAAATACTCTGGCGTTTTAAAAGTAACATGCTACATCTGGAGTATGTCAGTGGTTACTAAACATGGTTTTGACACAAGAACAGAAAACATGTAAAATAAAAGCCTAAAGACATTTATTAAACTTGGAAATGAGTCAAATCTCTGATCATCCACGCAATCATTAGGGCAGGACATGACAGGAGCTTTTCTCCCCTTCTTGGACAGTGGAAAGAAAATTTCATTATACAGATTTTAATTTACACAAATATTACGGTACTCCTGCAGCCACCATTAAACTTCTAATGTACCGTGTGAGTATCCAGTAAGTGGATTTTGTGTTTTTCCAGGATTTAGTGATAAATATTTTCTGTAGCTAATCTGCATAAATGCTATTAAGTTGGTGTATTCCTTTTAGAGGGCTTTGGTTGTGAAATTATTATTAATATTATTATTATTTTTTGGGGGGGGGATTTCTCTCCCTAATTTAGTCGTATCCAATTCCCACCCATCAAGTATTGCCTTCCCTATCACACAACCACCACCAACCAGAGAGGGGCGTAAGCATGCACACGCCCCCTCCGTGACATGCGATGCTACCACCCGCCTTTTTTTCGACCTGCTGCGCATGCGTATTTGGTGGCAGCCTAACACACTCAGAGGGAAAGCGATATCCGCCCCCTCGTATGAATGAGCTCACAGACGCCCATGATTGGCTGGTGATCGCTGTGAGTGACAGGGAACTGAGCGTATGCCGTGAGAGCTCGGCCAATTGGCTCCCATGGACTGATTGATAGTCGCTCACCTTGTCGATGCGCCACTCGGGAGCAATCTTTCTGTTGATTTTAATTAATAAATTGAATGTAAAGGATACCACGAGTGGTGTTCTAAGCCTGGGGAACCTTAACACATCCACTTCAACTAGATTTATAATGTTCTAAATAAGTGTTTCCCTGTAATGGCAAATATAAAGATGTGCACTAGAGTCCTTTATCATATATGGAACGGGACTGACCTCGGGAGGGTGGTGTTACATGGGAAACCGTGCGATGTGTGATTTCTGAGGTGCACAGGGGAGTCCGCATAGGTACCTTGCTCTGGCAAGTGCCTGCTGTGGTCGACAAAGTGAGGTGTTCAGCGCTTGTGCAAGGTTAAGGTGGCCGATTTGCTTTGAACTTGATTCTGACCTACTATTAAAGTTTGCTAATAGGTCTCTCTGTGTGTGTGTGTGTGTGTGTGTGTGTGTGTGTGTGTGTAGGATTGAAGAGGAGCTTGGAGACAAGGCCCGCTTTGCCGGCCAGAACTTCAGGAGGCCCGTCTGAACAGCCGGCCTTTCTCGGCCCACAGTTTACCGTAGTCACACTTACGCATATTAAGCCATGTTCTTTCACTCTCCAGAGCAGAAGGCTGCTGGAAAGGCATTGAAATTCAAGGTCCAAGTCTGTAGGCTCTAAGGCATGAATGTGTTCCTGTGCCAACTGAACGATCTTCTACATGCTTTGTCACCCAAATAATAGCACTGGTCCTTTAATTATAATCTGTGTATTGTGATGTTTCAATTGCTTCTTGTGTGTTGTACCTGAGTGTGGTCCTCTATTAATTTAGAATTAAGTTGTTCAGTCTTCTGCACTGTATGTAGTGTAACGTACGCTCATTGTGTTGCTGCTGAAAAGCTGTAGTGCTACTGTAAAGTGTGGCATAACGACAAATAAACTTGTGTGGAAGTGTTACTCAGTCAGTCTACTGTTGGTTTGATTTCACGGATTCCTGCTTGGGTACATGAAGCTGTTCTATAAAAAGATTTATGAATAAATATGTTTGACCAACAATGGATAACTCATATTGGGGGTGGGGATGGATAGGTGGGGGGAGAGAGACTGTTGGGCAGGAACATGAGTAGAGTGGAAAAGAAGTAGTACCCCTTGGTGTGAGTTTGGTAATAAGAGATGCCCTCATGAGGAACATGTAACAAAAGATACCCAGACAGAACAGTAACACTAGCATGGCTTTGGATCCTTACTTCTACTTTATACTCTCATGCTTTCTAGCTTGTCTTTTCATTTAAATCTGTAAGAACCTATGAAACAGGTGTGTGTGTGTGTGTGTGTGTGTGTGTATAGTTCAGTGTTTGCTTTCGACATGTATGGTCTGTGAAACTATGTATAAATGTAATTAGCTGCAAAATAATTCATGATGACCAGCTTGGGATATCAAGGTGAGCTTGAGAAATGAAATAAACAGGGAATGCTTTAGAGGTTTATACTGACCTCTGCTGTCATTTCAGTGTAATTGCACAATCGACTGTAACAGCTTTGACTGTTAGCTCTATTTTAATGTACATTAAGTACATGTTGCTATCAGGTAAATAACTCTGCACCAGTGTGACACTTATCTGTTTTTATTTGTTTGTTTTTATTTATTTTGTAAGACCAACTCGCTTGTGTAACAATCCATATAATCTAGACTTGTATTATTTTGGTGCTATTCTGAAGAGAATGAGCTCCCCCTACTGACCACTTCTTTGAATAGCTTTATCTAAAGATCCAAAGTACTGTTTTGTTTTTTTTCACCCCCAGTCATCCTCAGCTTGCATTGGCAATGAGTTGCATAAAACTTAAGTATAAACGTGTTGAAGCAAAACAAAAGTGGGTTGGTTCATGTAAAAAAAAAAAAAATTATCAATTAAAAAAAAAAAGATGAAACTTTAAGACATCTAAGAATGGGAAAAAAAGCAAACTTTCTTTAGGTAATTATTCTGAAATCAGATGATGTTGATGACTAACACAATGTCTACAGGTTGATCATGCACAAAAGACATCTAACTCCACCCAGTTTGCTAATTAATCACTGAAGTGTAGATTTAATTTAAGGGGTTTAATATGTAAAAGTTTAAAATTTAAGTCAAGTTAAACGTTTTACCTTATAGGAATTAGAGCCTTTTTATACAGAATTTCACTTTTTTTTGTCACAGTCCAAAGACATGCACTGGTCGTTCAACTGTACTGGGTAACAAAACACTTTGAGGGGCTGTGTTTTAGGCGCGCATATCCGCTCCACAGCAAGAAGATCCTGGGTTTGAGTCCCAGGCTCGGCTGTTTCTGTGTGGAGTTTGCAGGTACGTGGGTTTTCTCTGGGTAGTCCGGTTTCTTCCCACAGTCCAAAGACATGCACATTATGCTAACTGGGTATTCCAAATTGCATTAGGCGTAAGTGTGAATGGTTTTGTGTGTGTGTGTGTTTGCTCTGAAATGGTCTGGCGAGCTGTTCAGGGTGGACACCGCCTTCATTGAATGAGAGGCTCCTTGTAACTCTAGTAGGATAAAGTGGTTAAACAAGTGAGTGAAATTTGTGTATCAGGAGTCAGGAGACTCATCCTTAAGTCAGTTCACTGGTATTCGGTGGGGTTTAAATCCAGGCTTTGGCATTGCAGAACATGGATTTTGTGTTCTTAAAGCATTTCTGTTTTGCTTTAGTTATCTGCACAGATTTATATCTGAGTTATGTGAAATACTCCCAGCGCATCAATGATTCACAGCTATGTTTTGCAGTGGATATCAGGTGCTTTACTGTGTATTCAGTCCCCATCTTTATTAAACATGGCAGTTGCGCTCAGGGTCAAAAAGTTCAATTTCCTATCTCATTCGATCACAACATACAATTCCAACTGTAGTTCCAGTGATTTTTCTGGGTTGCTCTTCAAAACAGCTTGGATATGACATCCTGTATAGACAATAACCAAATTTTTAAAACTTTAAATCACAAACAGTATAAATCTACCATGACCACAGTCTTTACTGGGTTGACTTATTGACTCATCTAACACCTGGCAGATGATCATTCATTCAACATGGTGATTCATGGGTTGTTGTGTATGGGGAGAGACACTACCAGCATTGTGCAGGGTATCACTCTTTAATGTTATGCTTTTTGTAATTTGAGCATGATGCTCTGCTTTTTTCCCCCTGATAATGGGGGATAGGGGGATTTTTTAAATGTATATTCAACATTTATTTGCCTTTAAAAACCTCAACAGCTTCAACAGGCATGTTTTTTTAAGAGGTAGGAGGAAACCCACATGAACAGGGAGAGCATGCACCAAAAGCTCCCTGTTAGTAATCATTCTCCCCCTGCCAATAATCATTCTCTCCCTGCCTGTCATGACATGCAGCG
The DNA here is from genome assembly GCA_039654325.1 of Tandanus tandanus. Taxonomy (NCBI): domain Eukaryota; kingdom Metazoa; phylum Chordata; class Actinopteri; order Siluriformes; family Plotosidae; genus Tandanus; species Tandanus tandanus. Next base: position 24,604,670 of record JBCNYH010000003.1, read on the forward strand.
GGCAATTATCTCCCAGTGACTCATGTCTCATCTATTAATGATTTTTTTCACTGCACTGGGTTGTTTTTGTACAGTCTATTAATAACAAATGATCATCATACTAATTCACACATATGTAAGCACAAAATGTGCAGTACCATGTCCACATTAATGACTGTTGAGATTATGCAATGACATTCATAGCTGTGTACGTACAGTAATAATTAAATAACACTATTAAATAACAACCATGCTATCTGGCTTAATGGAGTGCCTGGACTCCTTGGAACGCTGCCGCAACACACCAGCAGCTCCTTCATCACATCCTTTTCACACAGTCGAGGTACTGAAAAAACTGTGCGAGAAGAATGCCTTTAATGTAACTTGTACTTTGACACACAACGTGTAAAGGATTACTGATATCAGAGTTTCAGATGGGCTGCCAAGACAAGGTAGCTGAGCGGTGGGAATGAGATTCAGGCCATCTGTTTGGTGCTGGCAGGAATGATGGGGGTATTATGTGTGCAGAGGGTCCATTAAGCATGCATTTTCTAAGTTACAAAGGAAAAAGGGTGGCGTGCTTTGCTCCTTTTGGAGCCGCTGAGCCTGTCTCTTAACTGCACTTGTAGGCATTATTGTCTCTGTGATTACAGGCACTCTGGTGAATTGGCTGTGACTCACCTCTTGCCTCCTCCCTCTCCAATCACCGCCGGCATACCCTGTCTCTTCCTGACAATACTCACTCTAGAATTTCCTCCTTTTCTTCTATTTGCATTGTTTGTTCGGCCTGTCATGCTGCACTGACCCAGCAAGCCATGCATTTCCAAGCACAATATCTCACATGCCTTTATCATACTGGAAAGGAAAAACAGCCAGTGGTGATCATTTCAGAGTAGCAGTTTAGGTGCCGTCTGAAAGACTACCACTCATGGAGTGTTAGCGCAGAACAGCCATTTGCCACCCTTTGTGTTCTACACTTACATATGTAAATTATGAAAAACTCTGCTTGCATTAACCTTCATCATGCTTTCCTAGCCCCCTATAAAAATCTGATCTGCATATCAAAACCAACCAGTGTCGGATTCAGTCATTCCGGGTGTGTTATGTCGTCTTTGTTTCTTCACACACACACCCCGCCTTTCCTTTTTCATTTTCTTTCTTTGACTATTTATGGGACTCTGTAATTACTTATCTCTCAATCATCTCTAAACATGCTCTGTAATAACAACCAGCTATGCCAAACCCAGGCCTTTTCATCCTCGTAGCTTTATTTCATCACCAGCCTACGTGCTTTTTCTGTCAACTGCAATGTTACACAATAGCACAGAAAATTGAAAAAAGGTCATCATTTTAGTGGTGCACTGCCAGTTCTCACTTCAGCTCAAAATCTGTAATAGGCATCTATTCATTGTGTGTGTGTGTGTGTGTGTGTATGTGTGTGTGTGTGTGTGTGTGTGTGTGTGCGCGTGTGTGTGTGTGTGTGTGTGTGTGTGTGTGTGTGTGCGTGCGAGCATAATGACAGCACAGATTGAATTATTGTGGGGCAAAAATGACAAAGAAAGGAAGAAAGAAAAGCGATCACTAGTGTACAGTATTGTGTTAGGAAGCACACAGGGGGTTAAGTGCAGCATGCAGAGCTCAGTGGTAATGGCTCAGCCTGATCATTCACTTGTGAATGAATCCTCTGGGACCAGAACTGCTTTTTAGACAGGGGAAGAGAAACACACACACACACACACACATACTGCTCAGAAATTCACACTGTAAACCAATCATTCCCTCCTGCAGGGCTGTACACTGAACACACTCACAGGCACATTCGAACCATATAGCCTAAAAGCTTTTATTAAAGATAATGGCGTGAGTTTGTGGCCAGGGCTCGTGGTGCACGAGTGCTGTATTCATGAGGTCACCTTCCTCATTCATTGAGAGCATGACAACAAAGCAAAACTGACACCGAAACTCTGTCGGTCCATTAAGATGATTCTTTGGATAGCTTTTATTTACTCTTATAGGGTAGTTTTTAAACTACCGTTTTTAAACGATCCCACCAGTCAGAACGTTTTGGTTTTTGGATCTGTAATGCTTTTGAAGACTCACTGATAGAATCAAGCAAACTGTAGACGATGAGATGTCCTTATCTCCAATAAATATATTCATGCTGGAGGTGAAATCGGTCCCATGATGAGACCCATTCACTTCCACCATAGAAAGATCTCGTCAAGACAACAAGTGATTAAAACATTTTATAAAACAGATACTTTCAGATTATTATACCTGGAACCTCATTTCATTGTGCTGTGTAGATAATTGTAAAAAAGTTTGCTTTGGCTATAAACATACTCTGTTATCTTTAAAGCATTTGTTAATAAAATGTCAGTAATGTAAAGCAGTGGCTTAAACACAGTCCTGGGTGGCATCTGTTCACAATTTATATCGTTTGTGTGAGACACTATAGATCAACATCACCCCAAAAGGTTTACTTATTTTTGTTTAATTGCTTATTGGTAAAGAAGAATATATTTATATTTATTATATATCATAACATGCAAACTCCACACAGAAACGCTCGAGCCCAGGAATCGAACCCAGGCAGACGTGCTCACCACTGCGCCACTTTGCAGCCCAGAATATAATTCGTTTATTTTCTGAACTGCTTCAGAAGGCTGGCGCCCATCACAGCCGTCTTTGGGCGAGGGCAGAGTACACCCTGGACAGCTTGCCAGGCCATCGCAGGGCAGAAACACTCTGACGGCTATGCAGCCTACTCTTGACAAAAATCAGCAATGGTTCTTTTACATGCCTCTCACCACAGACAGTGAGAGACATGGCCAGCCTTTGATAACCCAGTTAGCTGCACTGGGGGGACAGCAGTGACAACCCGCTGATAGTGGGGCCTGAACCCGACCTTGGGATCAGTAATTCAGCACCGGGCCACCACTGCCCCACCACTGCCCCCGCCCAGAATAAATGTAATTAAATTGAGTTTTATTCATCAAACAACTGTGTACTTTCCCATTGATAATTACTGAGATTTAGAATAAAAATCGAATGTATAGGCAGGTAGATGGATGGCAAAATGGATGTGCAGGTGGGTCAGTGAGTCAATGCATGATGCACCAGTGTGCAGCCATCCTTGTGAGATTCCTGCAATATCTCAGGAACAAGACATGATAGGACAGGGGTGCCCAATCCTGTTCCTGGTGATCTACCTTCCCAAAGACGTTCACTTCAACCCTAATTATGCCCACCTGACCATCCAATCATCTAATCAAGACTTAAGACTTGGAAATGAAGACTTAAAGCGATGACTGGATTTGTCAGGTGGGCCCCATTAGGGTTGGGGTTAAAATCTTTAGGAATGTAGATCACCAGGAACAGGATTTTGCACCCCTGTGATAGGATTTATAAGGAATAGTCACTGGAACCAGATGGACTGATTAAATCTGTAATCGATCCACACAGGTTCAAGGTCCCAGCAAGGGTAAATGTCTGTATTTTTTCTTTAAAAGCTTCCTTATCACAAGGATATTTTAAAGAAGTTTTAGCACGCCCGCCTCACAGCAAGAAGGTTCTGGGTTCAAGTCCTGGGCTCGGCAAGGGCATTTCTGTGTGGAGTTTGCTTGTCGTGTCCATGCTTGCGCGGGTTTTCTCCAGGTACCCCAGGTTCCTCACACTGTCCAAAGACCTGGACATTAGGCTAACTGGCTGTTCCAAATTGCCCCTAGGTGTGTGTATGAGTGTGAATGATTGTGTGAGTGTTGGCCCTGAGATGGTCTGTTCAGGGTTTACCCTGCCTTTGCCTACTGTTGGCCTAGTAGGCTAAAACCCTTATAGGATCAAGGGGTTCGGCAAATGACCGATGATGTTATGCTTTTTCCCTGTTTTTGACACATATATGTTGATTCAGTGTGGAATAGCGGTGTTAAATGATGCCAGCGTGTCAAATAATGAGCTTAGTGCATGTTTAAGTTCTTCCTTCTGGGCTGTTTCTGGGCATGCCCCCCCAACAACAGTGGTATCTCCGCCCATGCCTGTCTGCCTTCCAGTGGGGCTCTGCAGCCTCTGAAAAAACCTTCAGAAAGGCAACCAATCAGAGCAGAGTAGTCAGAGAGGGGAAAGACCATAAATGGGATGAGGACGCTAAAGCAGGAGCAGCTTCCTGAAGAACTGTGAAGTTTTTTGGATTAGGAATCGTACTTCGGTGGTCCACTGGTGTCCGAAATGAAAAATAAAGGTCTGAAAATGGGTATAATATCTGTTTTTTTAGGGTATTTCAGGTATACAAGTTAGCACCAAGAAGCACTGGACAAGACATTGGTGGTGAAGATACCCATATTTATTTTTGTTTTTAAAAAGCTTTTGAGAATGATAACAGGTTACTATAGTAGCTCAAGTATGCAGAATATTAATAATGCCTTAAAAACAAATTACAACTTCTTCTAGGATTGAGCACTCCAATATAACGTGGATAATACTATGTAAAATTATTCATTCGGTTACAAGGCACCTTGTATACACATCCACACACTCAGCTCACACCTAAGAGCAATTTACCCACGTGGTTTACGAATGAAAGGAAATGAAAGAATTTGTAGGAATGACAAAATAATGCTTATATAAACAGAAAATTCCTTTATAGGCCTTACTTCCTTATTTCTAGGCATGGTCACGTGCCATCTTTATTCGTGTCATGGTGCTTTATAATAATTCATAAATTCCTGTGTTTGTAAAACTGTAATGCCTGTAATGAATTACTGTATTTGTAAAACAAATTTGTAACTGTACGGTTAAAAGTCTCCTCAGCAGCAACAACAACAAAAAATTTTGCTTTATGAATTGACAACAAAACGCGCGCGCGCACACGCCTAATCTACCACGCGCGCACGCACGCGCCCACGCACGCGTTTTTAAATCACAAAAACCTGAAGCTCATTGGCTGCTCGCGCTCCCACAGCAGCAAACTAGCCAATCCCGTATTAGGACACTGACAGCGGGCGGGGCTTTGTCTCGTCCCTCTGACTGGGAAAGGGGAGGAGCTTATTCATGCAGGGCTTTTCTTTCTTACTGAAGAAGGACAGAGATCCCAATCCCAAATCCCATCACTTTGAACACGCACACCTACAAAATAATTTTTCCTCCCCGAATGATTAAACTCGCTCCCTGACGTTAGTGAAACACTCATCTGCTCCATTTGTTCCCCACCCACAGAGCAGCTATAGCACGCTAGCTGTAGCTGTAGAGCTTTAGCTGTAGGCTACCTGCTGCCGCTTTGTGTTTGTTGCTCGCAGTCCCATCTCAAACAAATCTCTGATGTTGTAGAGCAAGACGCAAGGTAAGTTTACAACATTTACGACTTCCAGCCTCAACATGTCCGACAGCGTCTTTTTTCGTCCTTGTGTGAGTGTGTGTGTGTGTGTGTGAGAGAGAGAGAATATTCGGTCGCAGCGGCTGTTGCAATTAGCCTCGGTGTTAATCAGTGGCTATTAGCTAGCAGTGTTAGGGGTGCTGATTAGCCACCATAGTGCTGAGAGGTGGGTTAGCTAGCTAAACAGCAGCTCGGCTCTTAGCAACAGCAGCAGCAGCAGTCAGGGATGCTGGTTATCATGGCTGCTGCAGGTAGGATTCTGCCTGTGGACAGGAGAAAGGATGAAGTTTGAACACGGAAAGCTGTCTTGTTGTGCATATTGAACTTGTTGAGGATCCTGGAGTCCTGCTTTTGTTGTTGATGTGTTGTTGCTGTGTGTGTGTGTGTGTGTGTGTGTGTGTGTGTGTGTGTGCTGTGGCTTCAGCTGGTCTCTGTCTCACCCATCTGCTCTTCCACTCGTCTGTCTTTCTCCAGCAGCTGGTCTTTCACATGGCACTTGTTTCATTCATTACAATATCCCCCCCCCCCCCCCCCCAAACACTACCAAAACACAAAAAAAAACAATTGATACACATTCTTTAGTCCCATGATTCTCCTCCAATTGGGCCCCAGGGACTTCCAGGGCTCTATGTTTATGGTTTCAGTGACATGAGTGCCAGATTTCATTATTGCATGGACAGATTCTCCTGTTTTTGTGCGTAGAGACGTGACACGGACATCGGAAATGAGTGTCCAGCTGCCAATACGTTCCCCGAGTAACCAAAGCTTCTCTCTGTCTAGAGGATTCTGTTTTTTTTTTTATTTTATTTTTTTTATAAAGTTATGCAAAACATCACAGTTTGGGTTTTTGTGTTGTCAAGTCAGTAAAAAAAAAAAAATTGTCTTCAATTTGTCTGTCTCATCAAGATTAGACCTTAACCAGTGGAGAGAGAGAGAGTGTGTTTATCTGATGCTCGCTTAACCATTAATCCTCTTGTGATGCCTATGTTTTTTTTCTTTTCTGACATGATGGTGATCAAGATGACGCCACCGCTTTCATCTTTCATTACCAAGACACTGATTCTCCTTTTTAATTTTGGTTGTTGCTACACAATGCACACTGTGTACCCTGCAGGTCCTGTACAAGCACCTTTCATTGCTAAGTTATGCAAAGCATCACAGGCGCACTCCTAGCAAGCCTCAAGACGGTTTGTGTTCTTTGTTTACATTTAAGTTCTGAAGCATGTCAGTGAAAACACCTGCCTCCCCTACAAAAAAAACCCCATCAGTTTCAAATCAGACTCGGATTCCGCAAATCGTCATAAAATGAAGATGTCACTCAGTAAGCCTTGTTTATACGGTGTTATTTTAGCTTTTGTAAGATAATAAACCCTGAATTCTGTAACAGACTGTGTTATGTGTTCTTCGTGTCAGATTATAGAGTGCAGATCCTGTAATGATAGAGATGCGGTTATATAAAAAGGACTATGTTCTGCTTACATCATCAGCCGGCGAGATCGGCGCGAAGCTTCGTGAATGGAAACGCCTTTCAAAGTTAGATTGAGGTTTAAAAAAAAAAGAGAGAGAAAAAAGTCTATGCTATTTTGGCATTAGCATGGTGTAACTTTTTGTTGTGGTTGTTGATCTATTTTTTGAGTTTCGCTCCATCCTATCTCCTATCACCTCCTCCTTCTGCTGAAATTTTAGACACATATTTGCAACGGACACTCGGTGCTGGTCACATGACTAACCTCACAACAGTGGGTGCCATGTTTGACTAGGGTAAAGAGTGTTTTGTGTATTGCAAGCATGTAGTGACCATTTTACAGGTGTGTAGTGGTCTAAGCTAGTTTAAAGAAGTTATATTAATTGCAGCCAACAACACCCCAGTCGTACGAAACAGAGCAGAGCAGAGCAGAGGCCAAAGACTACTAAATTCCTGCTGGGTAACTGATAACTAGTACTGCTGGGTGAAAACATCTCGCTCTCTCTTTCGCTCTCTCTTCACCAGTAGTTTCCAGGCTAGTTACATGAGTCTACAAGAATTTAGTTGAGGTCATGGCTTGGTCATCTTAAACCTTTCAAAAACAAAAACCTTCGGACACATATATTTTGGCATATCTTTCAGCACATTATCTGATGGGGATGAGTTATTAATGGTATATGGTTTTTTTGGTTAGAGTCAGAAACAGAGCTATTTCTCGAATGGCATTAACCCCAATATCAAACTGTCTTCAGATTATAGTTTGTCTCGTCACTGATGGTACTTTATTTGGAGTTCTTTGGTGGCAGTGACATCAGCCACAGATCTCTAAGACAGCCATACTCAATAACCAATGAATTCTTAATGATGTGGGTTTTAATTGACTATAAAAAGTATAAACTCCTGCTGTAGAGAAAAAGGTCAGTGTGATGCATTTCAAGGTGATATTGTGTTTACAATTTTTTTACTTGGATAAATAACCTGGATATGTAGATTAGGATAAAAAAAGGTCAGTTGAGCTGCGCACCAGAGGTGTGATGCATTCTGATCTAATTACATAGCTGGTAATGCCAATAATTCCGGTTTAAAATCAAAAGTTCGTCAGGTCATTTAGTATAAACCTTAAAAGTTAACAAAACATAAGTTTTGCGATTCTGGTCAGTAATAACAAAGTAGTAGGACTCTGATATTTCATGACTGTGACGTCATCTGGGTTGAAAAGTGAACAACATGACCAACATGTTGCTAATTATTTTTTCCGATTCTGTCCATGCCTCATGCAGCCGTTGGACTCGATCAGTTATGTTATGAAAATGATAACTGTATGAAAATGATAACTGTAAGTCGCTCTGGATAAGAGCTTCTGCCAAATGTAAATGTTACATGTTAAGTATTTTTTTTCACATAATTATTTGAAAAGCTAGAATCAGGCTCCATGAAATTCTTGTTATTGTCCACTAGAACAAGTCTGCCAAGTTTCATGTGATTCTGATCATTAATAACAGAGGAGTAGGCGTTTTATAGCCAACTGTCCACAACACCACCACCACCAATAACATCAACAACAAACAACAGGTTAATCTGTGACCTTAGCAAAAGTTTATTAAAAGGTTACCTGTGGTGAATCAGTGTTACTAGCTATTTAAAACGATCACGTATGACATCAGCGGTTCCTTTTGGCAACATCAGTCCATGCCTGATTTTAAAGTGCGCGCAAATGTTACGACTCTAGGCATGCTCAGAGACATGTTGCCTTTCTGATTGGCTGTTCCAGCCTGGTAGTGATGCAAGTTCATTGGATTGGCTGGGCTACGTCTCTGACCTGTGTAGCATAACACATTATCACAGAAATTGCAGGAAAACTTTTCTTTTGTGTTCCTAAACCAACAGACGACAGGAAAGCCGAGTTGGCAAAACGTTGGCTGCATAAGCCATTTGGATTTACCGTCACGCACATTTCTGGCAGCATTCGAATCCTCAGAGTCACTAGAATGTAAGTTTCACTCTCTCCACAAGAGACGTCAACCCCGCCCAATGCGTCAATGTCACTTCCGGGGAAAAACTGCTGACCCCCGTAGTTCAGCACACCACTAATAATCCGCGGGATGAAATTACCAGTTTTTATGGTCATTTATGTTAAAAGAAGCGTCTGTATCGCTTAAATCACATGCACACAAATTATGTTGTAGGTATGACCAATAGCAGTACTCTTTAAGTGGTTGTGAAAATGCGTGGAGAATGTTTTCGGAAATGCCTGTTAGAGTTTAGACAATCCTGACAATCATTTTCTAGACACTATACGAGCCACTTATCCTGGGGGCGGAGCTTCATGAACATAGTCGAGAATCGTTCCAATGTTGAACTCACGCAGCCTAACCGTTAAAAAAAAAAAAAGTTTCCAGTTAACTTTTAAAGGTACTACTGAGTACAGTGAGACAAGTTGCCAGACTGAGCGCATGTTAACTGTGTAATTCTGAAGCGGACAGATGGTGATCAGAATGTGACCTAAAAACATCAGCTTGTCTTTTACATCAGTTTTGTATCTTACCTACAACACAACATAATGTTTTTACTTGTAATGGGAAAAGAGTCGCAGAGGTTGGGGAACAGTTTTGCGTGACGTGGATGTTTTTACCTGAAAGTGAGATGACATATCACCAGATACATCGCAGGTGTGAAAAAATGAACCTGTCTTTGAACTTTTCTGTGACATCAAAGGATTCGTTCACCTGAAAAAAGCTGACTATGGCAAAGTTTCGGATCGATTTATTTATTTTTATTAGTAAATGATTAAAACCGCTAATGGGCGGCATGGTGGTGTAGCGGTTAGTGCGTCTGCCTCGCAGCAAGAAGGTCCTGGGTTTGAGTCTCGGGCTCGGGTGTTTCAGTGTGGAGTTTGCATGTTCTCCCTGCCTGTGCCTGCGTGGGTTTCCTGTGGGTACTCTAGTTTCCTCCCACAGTCCAGAAACATGCACATTTGACTAATCGGCTGTTTCAGATTTCCCCTAGGTGTGCGTGTGTGTGTGCCTTGCGATGATCTGGCGAACTGTTCAGGGTGTACCCTGCCTTCTCCCTGTGTTGGCTAAGATAAGCGTCAGCCTCTAGTACAGGCGTCTCAAACTCAATTTACCTGGGGGCCGCTGGAGGCAGAGTCTGGGTGAGGCTGGGCCGCATCAGGTTTTCCACAAG
>JBCNYH010000003.1:24615272-24627967 GCA_039654325.1 Tandanus tandanus
TCCTCACACAGTATAAAGACATGCACGTTAGGCTAATTGGCTGTTCCAAGTTGCCCCTGAGTGTGAATGTTTGTGTGTGTGTGTGTGTGTGTGTGTGTGTGTGTGTGTGTGTGTGTGTTTTGCCCTGCGATGGTCTGGCAGGCTATTCATGGTGTACCCTGCCTTCACCCAGTGTCAGCTAAGATCGGTACCAGATCCCCGCGAGCCTGATAGGAGTGAGCGGTTCGGCAAATGAGTGAGTGAGAGTGAGTAAAACAGCAATTATTATTATTATTATTACTATGTTTTTTAAAGCAACCCTTTCTACAGTATATTATAATACATATCACACTTTCATTTTCAACACTATTGTTTTTTGATAATTTTTGCAGTGTTATCACTGTTCAGAAACCGTCTCATCAGTGATATTATATTGACACGATATCATATACTCACACATTTAACTTGTCCTAATACCCTATGAGATCGCCAAAAGGTGTCGGGACACATGGTAATATAGCTATATTGTGATCTTGAACAGCTCCAAAGGAAAGCGTAAACATTGCGTACGAGTCTGAGATGTTTTGCTGGCGTTATTTCATACACGTCCTTCATGCAAGGTTTTTTTTTTTTTTTTTGTATTTAGTGTTTTTTTTTCTTTTACACCCCATTTCACAAAGGTTGCGCTTGTTTAATTGGAAGTTTCCCCCGTGCTGTTGAATAAGATCATAAGCGTGTCATTGTGTTCTGTCCATTCAGTGTGCAGGAGACACAGGCTGGATTGTATGGCCACCTGCCACTGTGTTGCACCACGACCAAATGGAGCTCTCAGCAGCGTGTGATTGGAGGAGCACACACAATCATTTTGTGCTCTCGCTCCCTCCTTCTTTCCTCTCTCCACACACACACACACACACACACACAAACATACATACACACTTCCTCAAGCAGGGCCTGTCGTATAACACGACAGTTTGCTTACAGTGAGTCAGTGTGCTCGCGCTGTGTCGTCTCAATGCTTCAGCAGACTCGGCTGCTCGCTGGTAAACGTTTGCACGGCACTATCCATAGTGATGTTTTCAGGTTTAACCTGCAAGTTATGTCCTAGGTGTGTGAATCTTCTGTGTCTAAAGCTTGCGGTGACCTTGTTTTCTCAAACGACGTTGCGTTTCTATAGGTGGTGTTTGTTGACACCATTTAAGATGGAGTCACCATTCTTTGTGTTCATTTTTGGGAAATAAAATGGTTACTAACGCACTGGGAATTAAAGATCTTTAGCACCTTCCTAAAGAAAAAAAAACACCCTTAATGAATTGATCTTCCATTGAGTCGCATTTCACATTGGTTTGCTGCATTACCCACAATGCTGGTTGAGTGCTTTATCCCTCACGTCATCTGTACCTGAAGAGAGCGATGCAGCGGCGCTTTAGTCTTTTAGTCTGTTATGGTCTCTTAACTCATCTGTACCCTTTACTCAGACTGATTATCATCCTAAGCTTCAGATTTTATGCTCTTAGCGCCAACCACCGTCAGTACCGTCATGCTTGTGTCTTCGCTTTGGCAGAGTTGGGTCTCGGGCAGAACACAGCACGGTTCCTTCGCGCTAACAGCGAACCCTGTCGTCCCTTATGTTTGAGATCATTGAACGCTTTTGCTATGAAATGTCATTTACGCTTTAAAAAGTCACCGTGTAATAACAGAACAACAGGCAACCACCAGTTTCTCACAGGAAGAACTTCAGTACGATTTACATTTGATGTGTTCACTATTGTTTTTTTCTTAAGGTGGTATTCAAATATACCCATCAACCAATCAACAGTAGTTTTGTACAGTTGTTGTATGAGGTCTTTTTATCCAGGGGAAAATAGACATTTCTTTTGGTTATCCTAGTGAGCACTTTCGGTAATCTCCTCCTCCATAGAAAATTTCATAGTGTAGCTCCGATGTGGGCGGAGCACCGTCCGTCAGAAACCATCGACTTGATTTTGCGTTGCTTGTGCATTGATCCATCTGGTGTCAGTGATGCTGATTAGCCGTTACGCGGTACAGTGCTGAACCTGATGCGTATCCAGGAATGTATATTAGACAGGTTTCGTTTTTGAAAACGTAAAAAAAAATTTTCTTTTATCGAAACAACTTCCAGATGACAACACGTCAAAATTATTTTATTGAATATTTTGGCAGTGCTTCTACTGATATGGAGAATTTGGCTTCAACCTTTAAAGCATTTTTGGAATAATGAATTATTAACGGAAAAGAAACACAAACACAAGTCTCAAAAATGTAGTGGGGAGCTCCGCATTTAGGCAGTTCCTTATTCTGTATATTAAGCTACATCCACACAGGAAGCGACTAACGATAAGCGACCACGCAAAGTCAATGGACGCCAGTGAAATGAGTGAAAAGTGGCGTAATTTTCTCAAGCGATGCGAAGCGGGCGGGTTTAACTGAGCTGAACTTTCACATGATACGATGCGGGCGATTACCAATCGAAGCTTCAAGATACCGTTGATTGATAGATATGACCAAACACTGTCTTCCCTAAAACCTTTTCCATTTTGCTTCCAAAGACTGTATAAAATTGGCGATTTTGCGTGCAGTTCAGCGGCAAAGCGACTCGCACGTTGCTCATAGCTTTCTGTGTGGATACGGCTTTACTCCATAGACTTAAAAAAAATAAATAAAATGACATTTGTTCTTTGTACAAATGTCAGTTCTGTGCAGGCGTAGAGTAACGGCTCACTTTAGTCGTTAGCACTGGGGTGAGCCGCGGTGAAATAATGTCTCGCTTCTTTGTGAATTGCAGAGAGAAGCAGTCAAACAGCGTAGGAGGGATCTATTAGTAATCATTCCCTACAGGCTAGAGGGCACGGAGACATCTCACGGGTCCTACAGAGAGAAGCTGTGTTTGAGTAAAACCAGTGTCGTGCGCACACACACACACACACACACACACACACACACACACACACTTCCTCACAGCTGTGCTTATTTTCCCCTTCTCTCAAAGTGACTCAGTGTATTTGAATCTTTCTCTCGCAACCCCCAACCCAATCCCATTGTGCCGAGCTTCAGAAAACAAAACACTACACTAAAGAAAGCAGATTTCTTTTGTGCGGCTCCCCGCCGTTAAACCAACCGCCAATCATTTTCTCACAACGTGTCATCTCGCCGACTAGGTCAGCCGAGCGTTCATAGGCATCGCTCCACTTCGAGTCTTTTATTAGAGTAGTTTTACATGGAAGATTAGTGCTCGCTATGAGAACGCGGCGCTGCTGACTGTTCACTTGCCCCTCGCAGCTTTATCTCCATCAATCACGTTGTCTTCTGTCATCCTGGATTCCTGCCTCGCTTTCAGAACCAGGGAAGCCTTGAGGGAGACGGTGACAGAACAGAAGTAATCTGGTTAGTGTTTTTGGCATAGCGTTAATCCATCTTTTGAGCCAGAGTGTGTTTCCGAGTTCACCCAAGAGGGCAATTTGGAGCGGCTGCTGCCAGAGCCTGTGTGAAGCACTCGCAGGCAGAGAGCAGTAAATAATGTGTTGCAAATAGAGCCGCTTTCTTATGAAGTGTCAGGCAACCTGTAGGGAAGATCCCATGTGGAAGCTGGTGTGTGTAATGGAGTTGATTTGTCAATACCCGGCCTGGATTTAAATGCACATGAATGCCACTCCTTTGATCTGAGCTTTGATTTTTTCACTTGTTTCGAGACTAAACGGCACAGTATGAGCCACAAACCACTTCAAAACCCAGTCCATTAGTTGTGAAATGAAAAATTGGAGGCAGTATTTGGATGGATTGGTTTAAGGTGGAGGATTTTTTTCTCTTCATTTGCAAGTCAGAAAGCATGAGTTTTATGGCTCTTTGAAGGATGTCATCCTTCATCACCCGGCACAAGCTTAAAAAGCTCTTTCAAATACTTCGTTTAACTTAACCTTAGCTCAGCTTTTCTTTCCCCCTTTTTTTTTTTTTTTTTTTTTTTTTTAAACTTCATTGATTTTTCTTTTATTTATTTTCTGAGAGATTTGTCTAGTTTCAATGGCTAGTTCTTTAGCTTAACTTAACTTTAGCTTAGCTGCTTTGTTTTTATTAAATATAAACGTTAATTTACCTTTTACGGATTTTCTGGAAGGTGTTTGTAGGTTAAATGGCTGGTTCTTAATCTTAGCTTTTTTTTTTTTTTAACTTCACTGACTTTCTTCTGATTGTCTGAGAGATGTTTCTAGTTTTACTAGCTAGCTCTTTATCTTAGCTGAGCTTCACTGACTTTCTGCTAATTTTATGAGAGATGTGTCTAGTTTCAATGGTTAGCGCTTTAGCTTAGCATAGCTTTTTTTTTTGTTTGGTTTTTTTTTTTGTAAAATACATTGACCTTTTATTCTGGGAGAAGTTTCTAGTTTGAATGGCTGGATATTTATCTTTAGTTTAGCTTTGTTTATGTCATTCCGAGAGATATGGCTAGTTTAAGTGGCTAGTTCTTTAGCTTAACTTAACCTATTTTAAACAACATTGATCCGTAACTGATTTTCTGAGAGATGGATCTAGTTTCACTGGTTAGCTTTTTTATCTTAACTTAGTTTTTTTTAACATCACTATTTTTCTACTGATTTTTTTTTCTGACAGATTTTTAATGTTTAAATGGCTGGTTCATTAGCTTATCGTTTACCTTATCTTTTTTTCTTATAAAAAAAACCCCTCATTAACCTACTGATTTTCTCGGAGATGTTTCTAGTTTCAGTGCCTAGCTTAATGGTTATCTTAACTTAGCTTTTAAAACTTATTATTATTATTTTTTTTACTTCTTTTCTGAGAGATATGTCTAGTTTGAATGGCCAGTTCTTAACCTAGCTTATTTTAAAACTGTATTGATCCTTTACTGATTTTCTAAAGATGTGTCTAGTTTCAATGCTTAGTTTTTTTTTTTTTTAACCTCCCTGTTTTTCTAGTGGTTTTCTGAAAGATACGTGTAGTTTGAATGGCTAGTTCTGTAATTTAACCTAACACGAGCTTTTTTTGAAACTGCACTGACCTTTGGGTGATTTTCTGAGGGATGAGTCTAGTTGAATATCTTAGCTTGTTCTTTTTATGGTACATTACCCAACATTTAAGGCTTTCATTTAGTCACTTGTGTGAATGTGTTTTTCCACAACGTTCATTGGAAATCAGTGCTGTGTGTCCTGACCACATCAAGCATGGTCTGCTCTCCTGCGTTCCGGCGGCCATGTTCCTTCAAAAGAACTCTTGATCGGGTATTCACTTGCTGTGTACTCATTAAATGGAACAATCTGCCAACACTCCCTGACAGCACAAACAACAAGCCTGTACTCTGCTGTTCTTCAGAATCACTTTTTTTTATGTGATGCGGGTGCCAAAAGCAGGGTAATTGGCCCGCTCGTCTGTCGTTTTTAAGAGATTCAGCTGACACTCAGGGCAACCTGGCAGAAATGAGATGCCCCCTCCTCGTTCTTTGATGCGCGCAGGATTGCTGTAAGAAAAGCAGGCAGAGATCAAGTCGGTTTCCTCGCGGATCCTTATTTCCCCCTCATTTCTCGATACATGAGGTTTGTGTGAACAGGCTACATCCTGTGCCGTCTTTAGTGTTGTTGAGGAGAAGCATGTGTACACTGTGACACCCCTCAGAACACAGACCACATGGGTTCATGCTGAGTGGACACAGGCTTGATGTGCTTGCGGTTAAATTCTCCTTGTCTCTCTGTTTGCATAGGCCAGATCTGTGACATAGATTATTTGTTTGTTTTTTTTGACCGAGGTGTCTTACAGCTAAGAGTGTACTGATGGAAACATGTTGTATCGTGGTAATTGTGTAAGCCGGTTATCATGGTCAGAAGGTAATCCTATTCTGGTAATTTGTACGTGTCCTACAGAGAAAGCAGGAAGGCAGTGCTACCTAGAATAGCAACTCTTTACAACCATGGTGAGCAGAAAAGCACTTCACAGCATTATACAAGAGATTGCTACCCTGGATTCCACTTCTTCTCCCCCGGCAATTTCTGAAATACTCATACAGTCCATCTGGCACCAACAGCCATGCCACAGTTAAAGTCTCAGAGATTTTATTATTATTATTATTATTTTTTTTTTATATTTTCCTTGTTCTGGTGTTTAAAGTGGACATTAACGGAAGCACTTGACCTTTTAATGATTTATTTGCAGGATTATATACATCGCACTTCTTAGGGTTTACTATTTTTGATTCCGTGTGCGGAACACTGAACGAGAAATAGACAATCGTAATGCAGGCAAAGAATGCCCCCCGTGCTTGGTTTTAGACTCGCCTTCCCCACTCATGTTTCCTTACTCCAGGCCTGGGAAGAAACACCAACACACACACGGTTTCAGCAGTTCTCCAGTTCGTTTTGCCACTTTTTCGAGGTTTATATACATGGACAATCACAATCTGGGGTAAGGCAACACAGGATCGGTCAGTTCAAAGAAAGCGCAACGTATGGTTCACAGGATAGGCTACTTAGAGTGTGGTCATCTATGGAGGCGTGGCCAGTTACAGTGCATTCATCAGGTTTTCTGAATGCTACACGTGAGCCTCTGTTTACAAAAAGCACTTTAATGAAGAAAAGCAAAGAGTCTCTGCAAATAGATCCATTTTAACTAAGTGCACTACTTCCACGTGATTGGCTAATTGGATATAATAATGAATGAGCAGGTGTACAGGCGTTCCTGATGGGTGGATGGTAAGCCTATCTGCTAATATCTTATTTGCATATTTGTTAATTCACTTCTTCTTAATCCAAAAGAGAAATATCCTGCTATGTAACATTTAAACGATCTGATATGGGCTTAATCACAATATCATGTGAAGTTTAAACTCCTGGTTGCTAAATATGAACCCTAATTATGAATTATTGATAAATTACCAATTTCAAATGCTCTCCGATCTGTTTAACAAATGCTGTAAGCTCATAAAGTATTCTCTGAAAGTGGAATTACCCACTTCTTTCTATCACTTACTGTTACAGTAAATATTGTATATTTACTGTCACACTCTTGCTTTCTTGCACCGGAGTGCCAACCTCGTAATCAGTCTGATTCATATCATCAGAAGAATGAAGTCTATAGAAAAAGGGAAGGATTTTTTTCCTTACTCTTTCTTAGTTCAAGTACTTTAAAACAGCAATAAAAACACTTTATATGGCTTCTCTTTACCATCTCTTACTGTCACACGAACGCCCTACATCTTTGTACCTCAAAGCTAAGCTCCAGATTAGCTATAAAAAGGAATCAAAAATATCTTTCATGCAAATTGTCTCTCAACAAGGTAGAAATTATTTAATACCTTCACGTTTGTTAATATAAACATTTTTTTCTCTCTCTTTTTTTTTTTAAGTAGATTAACATTTGATGTAAACTTTGTACATAATGAAGGTCCTGTAACACTGATAACACTGACGCAATGGTTTATGTGTAGAACAATAGAGAACATGGATCGGTGATCACAAAGTTTTTTGAGGTAGCTGTTGACAAGATCATTACTCAATATTCGCTAACTTAAGAAATAGCTCGATTGTTTGTCTGACCAAACACTGAACCGGGCCATATTGTGACCTTTGCCGCATTCAGTGTTTATAGCGGAGCTCCGGAGCGCCATACTTATGCATATGTCATAAAGCCATGAGCTCGGTTTTATTGTCGTGTCCGTGCTAACGTGCCAACACAGGCAATTTTTTGTGGAGGAATTTATTGTGCATGGGCTGCTGCTGCCGTTGGCGCCGTGTGCACTCACACTTCGCAGGTTATTCTTTTACTTTGCGTATGCGTGTATCTGTAACTTACACATGCAAACATTTTCTGAGCTCCGCTCTTAGGCAGTACCTAAATAGTTATGTTATTTTATACTATATTAACAAAATGTACTCCAGCTGAAAAGAAAAAAAAACAATGCCAGGTCACCAGAAGGGCGCATTACTACATTCATAATGAACGCCTTTTCGTTTGTTCATCAGACTCTTGATGTCTCAGAGCCAAACTACCCTACACTGATGTTCTTATGAAAGATTAACGACTGGAGCTTTTTGAATATACTCGTACAAGAAGGACTACTCGCAGGCTGCTAGCATGAATTCATAATTACAAACGATCGATTTTTACTATTTTTAGAAGGACTGTGATGGGTGTAGAAGTTCCAAACAGCCCTTCCATTACTTATATTAATATACTTCAGTGTAGTATCGGGGAACGCTGCTTCAGTTTCAACACTGGTTTGATGTGATACGCATTCTCTGGAGTCTTTGTTGGGAACACCTGCACCGTTACATACTCATGCGAAAACTTCAGCCTTGCATTCTTGTTCCTGATTGACAGGACTGAACCAGGTCCTTACAGGTAAGTCTGGCATATTACTGGCGGCCATTTTTGTAATACATTTGAGCAGTTACTTTTGGACTATTGATGTAGCAGTGTACCAACACGATGGACTTAATGTGTCCTGGTTCAACAGATGATTAGCTTTTTGGTGGGAGGGGCCGGATATGTGCATACATCGCCACCTTTGTAATAACTGACTTTCCCCATGGATTTTTATTCAGGAATTGATTTGGTTTCTTTTGTCCCCTAATTTAGTCGTAGCAATTCCCATCTGTCAAGTACGCCTCACTATCACTAACCAGGGAGGGGTGAGAGCATGCACACGATTCCTGACAGACACTTGATGCTCGCTGCCCACATATTTCTGAACTGCTGCGCCTGCATATTCAGTGGCAGTGTAACACTTCGGAGTGAAAGCGCATGATGCCCATGATTGGCTAGTGATCACTTTTAGGTGACATAGAAGTGAGCATACCCGCCCTCTCCTCACCTCCTATGGTCTCCCAACTGCAGGATCCAACCTGGATTTAAACTCATGATCGAGGAACACGTTGTTGGAAGCCTATTAAAAAGTTTTTTGTTTTTTTTTCCGTTATCCATTTTCAGGTGTTATGATTCCTTCCTTATAACATCCTTGCCGAAACCCGATGTTTTACCCCCCAGGGTTTGTCGTGTTCTAGAATCATGGTTAAGTTGTAGAGTGGTTATTTGAGTTACTGCAGACTTCTTGTTAGCCTGAGTTCGAGTCTGGCTGTTCATCTCGGACCTTTCATCAACACGGCATTTTGTGACCACTGAACAGGAGCTCACTTGATGTTTTTATTTATTTATTTATTTATATTCGTTTTGTGCCATTCTTTGTAAACTCTAGAGAATCTAGCCTCTGTTGTTGGCCTTTTGGAATAGTCCACCCATCGCCCCACTGTACGATTAAGGTAAATCACTGCCATCATTTTTTTTTTTAACCGTAATTAACGTGTGCTTATTTACACAAGATCAACTATAACTATAATATTCCTGGTTCCGCTGGAGCTCACATTTGCCCCGCTCTTCTATCTGTATGCCTCTGACTGACACGAGAAGGAGGGGCGATGAGGGGCCGGGCAGGGTGGGGTAAGCGTAGTTACTTTTCTCACCAACATGCAAACAGAGGGATGCGGACAGCGGCTATATTCAAGAGGATAAGTTATCCGTATCACGTTATGACAGTAATATCGCTAATCGCGTTACTTTCTGGGGACAATATATCGTCTAGCTAAAATAATAATACTACAGGCCGAGGCTGTTGTTCTTGAAAATCCCCTTGAAGATCAACAGGAGATCTCATTTATCTCGATTCAGATGATGAATATAAACATTTCCCCAAGTGCTCGAGCTGTATCTGCATGATTTCTTTTTGTATTGCACTGCTGCAACATGATTGGCTGACTGGGTAATTGCATGACCAAGCAAGGGTACAAGTGTTGCTGTTAATTGGTCGTTGAGTGTACTGTATAATCAGACTCCTAATCCTAGCATTAAATCAGTCCTACGCTTGATTGCTGGCACCACCATTGGTGTAGTGTAGGATTGTTGGCGGGGATCATACAGCTCAACTGAATAAAACTCCTCCATTAACTGAATAGATGTGATTGCTTTCCAAACGAGACCTGCAATTCCAAGCAGTTCGGTGTTACACCAGCACAGAGGTCAGATTCCATTAAGCTGACTATTTACACCACGGTAAATGTCAAAGACACTCAAGCGTCAGTGTTGCATGACATTTTATCGAGCGATTCTGAATTTCAGCCTTACAGCCTGGGGCCTGATGTTATAGCGAGGTAGTACGCCAGCGGAGAACCAAGTCACGGTCAAGGATTACAGTCCCCATACAGCCTCCATCCCAGAAGCACAGAATCAGACGGGCTCCTTACGAATTACAAGCCCCGTTCGCAGATTACTGCAAGATGTCATCCCGGATCAGACAGAGCTGCGCTTTGAGGGAGCCGTCCTGCCCAATCAGATGAAGGGAGTGCTTGTAATTTAAAAGCAAAACCAAAGCAGATGTCGGTGATTGGAAGTTTTGCTGTGGACTGGTGTGAAAAAAAAAAAAAAAAAAAAAGGCAATGAACATGCTGGTGTTTCTGTTTTAAGAGCGACGCAGCCGTTCGTCTGGCGGCCTGTTGTCAGGAAAGCGAGTGGAAAATGAGATGCCATCTTGTGGGAAAATGGAGCCATATTGGTTCGTCCCTGCCGACTGGAGTGTGGGGCAGAGTGTTACACTGCTGATTAGCTAAGAGATTTCCTGCTGTAATGACACGGCGTGATGCTAGCTTTGTGCCACACACACTCAAACACACTCACACACACACACACACACGGAGTGAGTACTAGTGTTTTATTGCCTGGGTTGTGAGCTTTCTTCTGATAATATCCTTTTCCGAAGCTCAGATGTTTACAAGGGAGATACACCCCGAGATTCCAGTCTGGTTTGTCTATTTGTAAGCGAATTAATGTGAGGAATGAAGGAGATATGAAGATATATTAGCGAAGGCAGTACTGATTTCTCCCATGCAGCAGCTGTGACTGAACAGGCTGAAAGCAGAAGCAGTGAAATTTGTATTGGGTTTGATGCATTCCTTTCGACCGCGACACCCGGTAAACATGGCGTTCCATTTAGGAGAACCGTTTATCCGAGGGTTTAAGTGCCTCCAAAAAACAAAATAGGCTTATCCAAGCTTTTCCTACCTGTCCTTGAGGGATGGGGAGTATATTAACCTTTTTTCTTTTTTTTTGATGACTTTTCCTGCGTCCATTCTCACATCCATTCAGTTAAACACTCTCTAGAAGTTATATGCCCCGCCCTTGAGAACAGTGCTGGGATGAGGTTTCATCAAACCCTGTGGAATATTCTAAACAAATGTCCACTTACTGGCCAAAGCGTTAAGCAGGCCTCACATGGAGGAGGTTTTGGCGGCGGTTAGCACTGAACCGCCAAAATATGACGGCATTGTGGCAAAGCAGTTGTAGGAGGTGAAAACACGATGTGAATAGGTTGTAATGAATGCGGTTCAGAAAGGTGGCGTAAGGTGACTGACAACTGGGCGGTGATATACGGTTTTGAGAACCGCGTTGAAATTTTCAAACATTTATGAAAATCTCGTGGTTTTTGGTGGTCAGTGCCGGTCGAGGGTGAACACCGTTACGGTGTCAAGACAACGTCACTGCAGTCTAACACCATCTGGAAACACCCCCATGCGAGGCCTGCTTCAGGAACAGTTGTCACGTACATGAAAAACATCATTTGGATGTCCAGTTTCGGTGAGCCCATCCGTATCGCAGCCTCAGGTTCTGGTTGTGTTGCAACCACTTTAAGGTTTGATGTTATGCTTTCTGAGATGCTTCTCTGCTCATCATGGCTTGCATGGCATTACTGCTGCCTTGGGGTCAGCTCGAGTTAGTCAAGCTGTTTTCCTCTGGCTTCTGACTTATCAATGGCACCAACATTAACGGCAAATTTACCAATGAGATCACCGCTCCGTTACCTAAAGTGCTTTAAACTCCTGTTTATGTCCGAAAATAAAAATGTTTCAACCGATACCGCCCACATACTTAACGTAAATTTATGTTGATGTCGCTGTTAAGCAGTTCATCCATCAGAGGGCAGTCGACAGACAGTGGAGGAGATTGGAACAATGTGCATCATCAAGAATGAGGTGAAAGCATTGAGGAGTGGCGGATGGCATTGGTCTGGCAGCCCATCAAATATATTTTGTATTTGTAGACATGTAGACGGAGAATTCTTTTGCTCCGCTTGCTCATGGATTTATTGTTGGCACGAAAAACATCAGTTTTGCATGGGCCGCCATTTTTCCATCACTGCTGTCCAATCATGTCCAGGTGTTCCATACCAAATGTTTGTCCCTGTGCCTGGGAGAGGTAAAACCATATAGATGTTTATAACTGTGAATGTAACTTCTTATAAACTTGCATAACCTCTCTTAAGAAAGATGTGCTAGTATCCTTCTTCATGAGTCTCTTGAACTATTGGTTACAGCGCCCCCACAGTTGCTGGTGGTACTGCTTCGTTCTGTACGCATCCACAAGCTTTACCGTGCAGAAATATGGACAACGTGAATGTAGGGCTCTGCTTATAAGTCTCTGTCTCTTAACTTTGAGAATAAATGAGCTGTTAGATGTATTTGGTTCATTGCGGTTTGTCACATGATTGGCTGATTCGATAATCACATGAATACGCTCGTTATTTAGCTAGTTTTCCTTTTTTAAAATGTATTTATTTATTTTTTTGGATTTCCCCCCTTTTTTCTCCCTAATTTAGTCGTATCCAATTCCCACCCATCAACTTTTAGCCTTCCCCATCACACGACCACCACCGA
>JBCNYH010000003.1:24628067-24642775 GCA_039654325.1 Tandanus tandanus
CCCATGATTGGCTGATGATCGCTGTGAGTGATAGGGAAGTGAGCGTATGCCATCCCTCCCTCCCGTGAGAGCTCGGCCAATCAGCTCCCAGGGACTCCCGGTCACGGACGGCTGTGGCATCAATCCGGATTCGAACTTGCGATCTCCGGGTTTATAGTCGCGCACCTTGTTGATGCGCCACTTGGGAGCCCTTAGCTAGTTTTCCAAGTTTGTTTATTTACCGAGCTATATCTGAAAGCCTGTTGGCTGCTGTGTAAATTAATTAAGCATTTCAGCATGCCATCGCTCTGACTTCCTGTTTCAAAAGGAAATTTGTCATCGTCCTGAATCCAGTCATGACCCTCATGGCATTTCTCCAACCGAGTACATCATAACAGATGTATAGTCCTTATCGTATCAGTTCAGAGGCTTACACAAAGGTGAGCCATTGTTCGGCTGTTTCCTGACTCTGCAAAGAAATGTAAATGATAATCAATAGCTCATCAGTGATTGCTCATGGACCGTGGCCACCACCAACTAGCGGCTCGTGTTGCAGGAGATTGATTGGCCTCATAGGCAGAGATCGATTACGGAGATGTTGGTCTTAAATTCGAGATGCAGTATCGCCCGAATACACTGAATCACCACAGTGGAACAAGCTCGTCTAGATGGATGATGTTTTTTTTTCTTCTTCCAGGGAATCAAAAACTTTAATAACGAAGGTGGTGTGAATGATTCCCTGGAGCACTGGCTGGTTGTTACATCACTACCACCAACACCACAGTGAAGGACTGATCGAACGGTTTCCACGGGAGACGCTAGTAAACATGTCCAAAACACCTCTGTTTGATATCAGGTGCTGAACGTTTTTAATGGAGATGATTTTATGACTCGGGGAAACCTTGGGAAGATTCCGGTGTTGCTGGTAAAGACAGCGGTCCTGTTCTGGGCTTTTCCTTGCATCATTTTTATTTATTTTTTTAACCCTTAAAGATGATTGGAATTTTCACCATCCATCGCTGTCCTGAGCAAAACCTGTGGCTTGAAATCATTTCAATCAAATGTGAATAAATAAACCGAGATCCAGCCTTGTTTTCCTTATCATACGACCACCAGCAACCAGGGAGGGGCGTAAGCATGCCCGTGCCCCCCCTCCGTGACATGCGATGCTGCCTCCCGCCTCTTTTACCAACTGCTGCACATGCGTATTTCGGAGGGAAAGCGCTATCCGCCCCCTCGTACGAATCAGCTCACAGACGCCCATGATTGGCTGGTGATCACGTATGCCATCCCTCCCTCCCGCGACAGCTCGACCAATTAGCTCCCATGGACTCCCGGTCACGGATGGCTGCGGCATCAACCTGGATTCGAACTTGATATTCACACACCTTGTCGCGCAACATTTTAATAGATCTTTTGTTTTAAGAATTCCCACACTTTAGCGCATTTACCTAACTGTCGTAATCTAATCAATCATAATCATTCCAGCCCCACTTGTTAGACCCCGAGCGTTCTAACACCCCTGGGCAGGGTCTTAACCATGAGTGTGCCTCTGTCCACCCAGCAGTGTAAATGGGAGCCGGTAAAAATTCTGGGACGGTAACCTGTGATGGACTAGCATCCCATCCAGGAGGAGTTGAACTAGTCCTAGTCGCTTCACGCTACGGAACCTGGGATACACTCCAGCTCTGATGAGCCAGTAGGGCGGATGTTTAAAAGCCCAACAGACTTTATCTTTTACCTACTGGTTAGCTAAGGGCACTTTGGTACAGATTTAAACCCTTTGTGGAGACTGAATCAGAGCAGGATAAACACTAGTGGTTTTTTTTTCCAACACTACACAGACTCCTTATAATTGGTGAGGATGGAAGGAAATACAGGATCATCCATCCATTTATCCAGCCATTCACCCATCCACCCATCCATTCATCCGTTTGCCGAACCGTCTAATCTTACTAGGGTCACAAGGAAGCTGAAGCCCCTCCCAGCTGACTCTGGGCCAAAGGTAAGGTACACCTGAACAGTCCACTGCAGGGCCAAACATGCACACTCGCATTCACACTCGGGGTCGATCTGGAGAAAGCAGTTAACCTAACGTGCATGGCTTTCAACTGTGGGAGGTTACCCGGGTACCCGGAGGAAACCCACTCAAGCACGGGGAGAACATGCGAACTCGAGCCCTAGACCCGAACCCAGCATCTCCTTGCTGTGAGGCAGAAATGCTAACCACTACGCCATCGTAGAGGTCACACAAACCGAAAACTGAACTAGTGCATAATAAATTATTAAAAGCTTGTATATAGAAGTTATTTTTAAAGCACAATGTGTATTGCATCCAGTGTTTTTTTTTCTTTTTCTTTTTATCCAGAGCATGTTATTGCAGCACCACAGCTCCGTCACGTGCCCCAGGTTGGGTCTCAGGGGTCTGTTTAGCAGCTCGTGTCTACAAAAAAAAGTTGCATGCAACTCCGAACTCAACATGTCATGTTTGATTCAGTTCCAGTGGCTTCAAGTCGATTTAGAGAGGAATACATGGTGTGCATGTGAAGGCGTTTGTTTTTTTATTTATATGCTGATTTACTTATTTGTCTTGCTGCACGCCGAGCTGTCAGGAATTTTCAATGTTCTATTTTTAACATGGTAGCAAGACTGTTCATCTTTTTGCAGCAGGAATGTTACTAATACTGAGGAAATGAGATTAGTGAGAAGGACACTCGGGTAGACTATGTGCTTAATTAAGAGCCGCTTGGTCAGTCGTGGATTCTCTGTATCATCATAACTAATAATAACATTATGGGTTCTTGTACTGTTGCTTGTCATTTTTTTTGCTTTAATAGCTTTACGATTTGCATACACACTACAGCTCATTAAAGAGGCCCTCAAGCCTCCTCCATTTCTTTCTTTTTTTTTCTTTTTTTCTTTTTTCTTTAAAGGGCTCCTGGGTCAAAAAGTGCAACATCACAGGGTGATATTTAAAAGCAGCACGACTGGCTCATAAAGCAGGTTGCACTGCGCGTTCTCCCGGCGCTGCATTTCTTTACTGCCGAGATGATCGAATTCTGCCTGGTGTTTTAATGGAGGAGTGTGCGGGGATCTAAACTGGTGAATTATGGGCACGAGGTGGGGATAGCGTGACCTTGCAGCTTTCGCGTGCTCTAATCAGCTCCGAGTCATCAGAGAGAGGGCGTCGTGTGGCCTCTCCAGCACTCTGCCCTTGCTTTGTCCTTGAGATGACTGCGCCATGTCCGTGTACGAACGCCGCGACACCGGATCGACGTCTTGTCTTTTAACAGCTTTCACCCCCACCACCACCATCCCGAGTGCACAGGAGAGCAGCGGTTGTGTGGATAGGTGTGATATCTTTATAGAGCTTCCTCTTTAGAGTGCTGGTGGGGGACAGGAAGAGAAGAGAGATCAGAGGGAGGAGAGTGTAAACAATAAGCCACAGCACAGCTCCGTCTAATGGCTCAATTTGTAATAAGTGTGTTGCCTCGAGCTGTTGAGCAGCGCGCAATTTTAAAGAAGAACTCTGTCGACGTTTTGTTGCATTTAATGAACCCACTGGCTTGAGATTGTTGGGAAATTTAGTGAAGATAGTAAGGTAATTCATTTACACGCGAAACAAGATTGTGGCGCCCGGTTTTATCATTGACGTGTTATTCTGTTGTTTCCTCGGTCCTGCTTTCTTTCCTCCCTTTTCTCTTTGACTCTTCATTCCCCCCCCCCCAATTAAGTCTGAAAGGACTTGGGTGCATTTGAATAACAAATTCACTAAAGACCCAGATGCTGCTCATACAATAATTAAAAAGCTACTACAGCTTTAAAAACCCTGTTAAGATATTATTCTGTCCTCATATTTTTTTTCCCTGAGCAAGCTGCCACCCTGTCCGCTTTTATTAAGCATATTGGCTACTGAATGGCTCTGCCATAAATTTGATAGTCTACTCAAAATGTAGTGCTCGGAATATTAGCAATCATCTGTATTCATCTGACAGGAAAATGTAAGGGTGTCCGTCAGCGCGCCGAGAGCAGTGGCAGTAATTTGATCCTCGCCGTTTTAAGTGATCCTTTAGGGATTTCGCAGCATAGAGACTATGGCACAGCACCTGCCTCATGAAAGAAACATGGGCAGACAGAAGGCGACAAGAGCAACACAATAAAGTCCAAGTCTACAGAGTTATTGATTTTATTCAAATGGCAGTTTTAGCCTCAGTATGCGCGGAGATGTGGGTTATTGTCTGAGCACTTACACACCTCTGTTGGCTTCAGGAACCCGATCGCACAGCGCAACCGTTTAGGAGAAGCCAAAATTTGTTCGGGTGCTAATGGATGTTTTGGGCTGCTGTGCTGTTTTTGTTTTTGTTTTGTTTTTCCTTGTGTTTTAAATGGAAATGTATTGATTGCTGGATCAAATTGGGTTGTTGGGAGCTGATGCTTTATCGTGGATGGAGGATAATGAAAACAGAAATTAATTCCAGAGCACATCATTGGCTCTCATGGGACTTGGCTGCTGGAAGGAGGGTGGGAGGGAGGGAGGGATTCATTGTGCAGAAGTATTAGCCTGCTATTCAAATAAGCTTTGCCTTCATCAAACACTGGGCTTTTATTGAATGAGCATTTGGATTAATTGGCCTTTTTTTCCTTTCTTTTTTTAACTAATCATTATGCTTCTTTGTGTTTTCGAAAGTGTGATGTGACGGTAGGGATAAATTGGGTTACAAATATACACAGTCTGGCCAAAAAAAAAAATAAAAAAATCAGACACTAATATTTGGTTGGACCTCATTTAGCCTGATTACGGCGCGTAATTGCAATGGCTTTGTTTTGGTAAACTTAAGCAACATCGCAGCATTTATTTCTAGGCATGTAAATCGGCCGTTGGTACTGTGCTCGAGCATCGGACATCGATGTCCAAGCAATAATCGAGCAAAATAAAACAATCTTAAAGAAAAGGTGAAAACAAACCATCACCTTCAACATATCACGATTTGTGTCGAATCGGGTCACATGGTACGAGGGATCCTTTATTGCATAAACAGGAGACTTTTTTTGCCCCTTTATATTTGGTTAATGTGATGTACACGTTTATTTCTCCAAATTTAAATGCTGGGATGCCAACGTCGTCTGCAAAACTCATTCAGAAATAATTACATGCCGCTCCCTTAATAACGTCATGCCACCACGCCCGTCTTTGCGCATGCGCAAGATCTCGTTAAAACCAAAATGGCGTTGTAACAAATACAAGGCGAATGTTGGTTCTGAGTAATTTCATTATTGATACGAGCTGTCACGGGTCCAGTCGAGCGTTTATTCGATAGTTTTATCGAAGTACATGCCTATTTACTTCAATCCAGTGTCGGGTTCATTTTTGACCAACATCTTGAATCGATGACGAGAAAACTGAACCACTCCATGAAGTCTTCTCCAGCACGTCCCAAAGACTTTCAATAGGGTTAAGGTCAGGACTCTGTGGTGCCAGTTTATATGTGAAAATGACTCCTCGTGCTCCCTGAACCACTCTCTCACTACTCGAGTTCCAATTTTATATCCGTGCCGTCAGGGAAGACAAAGTCCATTGATGAGAGAACCTTGTTGTACAGTACATTCAGGTCATCAATTGACAGTGTCCAACGGAAGCAACAATGCCATGGTGATTATGCGCTGTAACCGAGGCTAAAGGTGCTCCAACAAAGTTTTATATTGTTTTAGGGGGGCTGGGCAGTGTACTTTTCACACACGAACTTGAAAAATGTAGAAGTGCGGCACGGCGGAGTGACTGGAATACATTGGTGGCTGGTGTAAAGGTAGAGGAGTGGATTTGGTGATAAAATAGAAAGTGTATATCAAAAATTCATGGGCAAAGTTAAAGGTAAAGAAAGGAGATGATAACGGCTGTGATATACACCTTTATTAATACCATTAACGAGCCTTGAGCTAGCACCAAAAAGATCTGGCAGCAGATCAAGGCCAGTAAACGGTTTAAACGGTAACGTCACGAGATCCAGCTGAAATAGCAGAAGCATTTAATGAATACCGTATTGACTCTGTTGCTAAGATTGCACAGAGCTCTCCAGTTACTGCTTCGAATCATGCTTCAGTGGATGTGACTAAGCCTTCACTTTCAACCTTCTCTATCAGGGGAAAAAAAACCTGGAACAGAAAGTACAACTGATCATAAATTCAATTCACGATTCCAAACCTATCGGATGAATACACATTCCTTAGTCTTGGCTTTTCCTACTGCACAGATCATCGACATGTCAGTTTTTCGAATAGCTGCAAGACCGTAATAGCATCATCGAAGTCGGGTGAGCCTCAGTGTATTAGTAACTACAGGTTCATTATTGTTTTGCCTGTAGTGTCTAAGGTAGCTGGGAAATCAGTGTCAAAGCAGCTCATTTCATAATTTAATAATAACTCCTAGTCTTGCATGCCATGAAATTTGGCTTTCAAGTTTACCACTGCTGAGACCACCTTTTGTTTTTTTTTGTTTGTTTTTTTTTTTTGTTTTTTTTTTTGTTTTTGTTTTTTTTTATAAATCAGTGTTGCATAAGAATGCCATTGTTGAAGCCGTATTACTTCAGCTTAAAATTGCTTGTGATGAATCATAGTCTTTTTTTTAAGCGATGGCATGTAAACTTTATGTGAAAATGATGCCACAAAGATCTGTTGACGTCATCGATGGACAGAATTATATCTATGTACGAGTCCATGATACCTCATGCACAGGTTTCCCACAAGGATATATACTTGGATTAATAGTTGTTATACAAAAGTTTTTGCACCCCTCGCCAATTTGCATGATCCTTGAAATGACAAGAATCGTCCAGAAATTTCTCAGGACCAGAAGTATTCATGCAAGAAACATGAGAATGTGGATATTTTTAAATATAAAAATGGAAGAATATAAAGTCTCGTATCTCATCGCTCTTACTCCCACTGGGGTCATGGGGAGGCTGGATGCACACCCTGAACAGTTTGCCAGTCCATCGTAGTACCAGAGCACACACAACCATTCGCACTCACACCTAGGGAAAATTTGGAACAGCTAATTAGTCTGATGTGCATGTCTTTGGACTGTGGGAGGAAACCGGAGTACCCTGGGAATACCTATGCAAGCACAGGGAGAACATGCGAAATCCACACAGAAACACCTGTGTCTGGTACTTGAATCCAGGAGGCCTTCATGCTGTGAGGCGGACGCGTTAACCACTCCGCCACCATGTCACCCAAGACTCCTACTGACTATAGAAGAATATTTGCAAGCTGTCAAATCTGCCAAAGACGATGTTACTAAGTACTGAGTAGGATGTCCAAACGTTTGCTCCTATTTTTTAATGATTATTAAAGATAATGTAACTGTGTTAATGTTTATAGTAATATTAGTGCTCATGACTTCTTTTATAAAATCAACACCATGTGTGATTTGCCTGGGGGCCAACACTTTTGCGTACAACAGCTGATTTGTGTTGGCGGTTCCATTGTTTTGAAGTTGAGATATCTAGGTGCCCTTGTAGATTACACAAAGAGCATCGAGCTGGTGATGAGTGATGATTCGAGAACTAAATCAGTCTAAATATCTACAGCTCCTTCACTGCCTCAGTTTAGCAGCTCTGCATTTACAAAGGCATGCTGCATGCAGCACCGCTCTAAACACACAGCGGGATGGTTCACTTCCTGCATCGCTTCGACCAGTTATTTTAGCCGAGACAGTTATTTGCTGTGTGCGTTGTCCCCCCCATAAATGAACTGCAGCAATCACAGACATGCCTCAAGGTTCTATTTAGACCACGTGCTTCATATGTGAGAACACACTAAATACTTATGTAAAAAGTGTGTCATTAGATTAACTCTTTCCTGTACAGGGTCCACACTTAGATAGGTAATATCCATATATGTGACCCGCTCCAGGATAATACGGTTAAGTTGAAAATGGCGTACCTGAATGAAAATGCGATATCACCAAAAAATACATCCTTCAAAGCAAAATCTTCAACATGAGCAAGTTCAAATATCCATAAACACAATCTATTCATGTGAAAATACTTGTTTAAGAAAGGGTTCCATGTCCACGTTGTTGTTAACCAATAGAAAGATCCACTTATGTTGCAGATTTCCAAGGGTGCTCAGGGTGTTTCCTTATTATCCATATTCACTACCAGAATACTCTCCCTACCTACAGAATCCCAGAATGATTCCCCCAATCATATAACAGTAAACCAATGAAAAGCCTCAAAACGGACATGACTCGGTGTGAATAGATCTCATCTCTTGCTAGGAAGATCGCGCTGATTGATCGAGAGCCGGATTCATTTAGTTTATGGATGTTGTTTGTAAACCCCAAGTGACACAATCCTGTTTGCTTTCTCAAATTTTGGGATTTGTTTCACCAAGAGTAAGGTTAGATACACTTTTTCTTCAAATACAGAGCAAGAAAATAAACGACAAAAGATTGACTTGATTGAAGTTTGTGCTTTGGTTGATTGCTGGTGGGCCGAGAATAAAGTTGTTGACCGGTTTGTACTGAAAATTTCTGGACCGTTCAACTGCCAATCAAATCGCTCGTACTGTCGTTGCCATATGATAATGGTCCATCTTTCACATGGTTGTAATGTTAGCTATTCATGCTAGCTCAAAACAAACGATCACACTGTTATGTTGATGCATCATGTAGTCATATAGACTGGTCCTAGCAGATTTTCTTTTTTTTTTAATTCTTTCTTTCTTTCTTTTTTTTTGCTATACTGTATTAACCTCTCAAGGGAAATTATTGCCTCTGCATTTAACCCATCCAAAGTGAGCACACACACTCGGAGCAGTGGGCTGCCGCACACATTGGGGGCGCCCGGAGAGCAGTGTCATTGTTTCGGTCCCAAAGCTGCTTCTCTAACCATTAGGCTACAGCTGCCCCCGATAGCTATGCAGTGAACTTCCTTGCAGACTTGTTTGCAACAATTCATGTTAGTACATTTAGGAACCCATCAGCAGAACCACTTATATTTACAGGTACCCAGTACTTGACATTTTGGATTCAGTTCTAATTTGGAGTTGAGTTTTGGATCCCAATCCTACTTGAGAACAACATTATTTTAACACCGTGAACTCAACTGAAAGTAGCTTTTTCACATCAATAAAAAAAATAATAAAAAATTAAGATATTTTTAAAAACATTTAAAATCTTCACCGTTTTAAGATATTTTGTCGAATAATTTATGCCTGGAAGGGTTTATTTTTATTTCAGTTCAATTTGGCTCATTACAAATCCCTAAAAAGTTCATACGGTTGTATACAAACACAGTGATCATATCAATCATTATCTATTGTGAACCCGTTTAAAGAATTCCACCAGATCCCGAATAGTTCTTATCTTCTTATTTTTTTTAAGAATGTAACATTTTCAGCGGAGGAAAATCTGAAATATAGTAACTTGTGCCTTGTATATAGAATTTGCATAACAGCGCTCCTGTTCGACTTTAAATCTCCGTCACACAGAGGAACAACACTGGGGAATTGTGTAGTCTTCTTCAGAAGGAAGGCTTTAAGCCAGCTAGCGTTTCTTACGAAGGCATCAGAGGAGTGGAATTCAAAAGACAGATGAAGACTTCTGTTGCTTTCATAAGTCAGTAGAAATCATGACTTATTCATAGTCAGATTTGCGCTCATTAGAATCTCCATTGTGCTGCTTTGTCATCTTAACTGATCCTTTAGCTGAGAGTCTTGTCATGTTGGATTCTTTTTTACTCTCTTCCTCCTTCTCTTACTGAATGGTTTTATATGTTATAATGTTATATTGTCATTGTTTTGTGTGTCTGCATCTCTGCCATCCTTTTATTAGCTATGTATCAGTTATAATTGCCCTCTTATTTCCTGCCCTTATAATTAACAGTTATGAACCCAAGAGAAGATGGATGTCACTGAGTAGTTCGATTCAGCACCATCCACTGAGCCGGAGGAGCGTAGTTGTTTTAGTATATACTACATGGGAGCATTAGCGCAAAAGCAAACTACAGCGCTTTTTACATTTTTTTGAAATCATGACGGACGCAGGTGATCTTGAGCGTGCAGGTGTCTCTTAAACTCCCATTAAAAGGAAATGAAACCCAAACTTGTTAAAAGATTGCGCGCATATTTTATGTCTGTTTCTATTTAATCGTGCTGTTTCATTAACCTTTAAAATTTAAAAAGAAGTAGTAACCCCACACACAGGGGGACGACACTGCAAGGTGGAAAGTAACGAAAAGTCACATGATCGTCTCATGTCTCCACCGGCAACATGGGCTAATTTGCCTATGAATACTTGACTCTGTATTCTTTCTTTTATATGTATGAACGCACACTTGTTTTAATGTATGTAAACAGAACTGCATATGAATGGTATTTGTGCATAGTTTGATCTTATTCAGAAGTTCACTGGGTTAGATCTGATTTGTTAGTTTAATATCTGTATACTGTTATTTTTACCATTAACTTGCCTTATATTAATTGGGGGATTCATGTCCTATTCTCACGATCCCGCGGGAGGGAACCAGCAGCCTGTTCACACTGGCTAATGCAAAGTATCAAACTGATTTTAGCAGATTGCAACTTTGAAAATTGAAGTAAAAAAAAGTTATGCATCTGTTCATGTGTAACAGGACGGTTCGGAAGACTTGCCTTTCATTTCACTTTAAGAATTTTAGTGTATACAATGTTAAAACAATTAAAAGTTCTGTAGTTTATGTTTACATATTTGAACTATGATGCTGAGGCTGGGCAGGTGAGCTCTGCGCCTCGAGCCGGCTCCGTGTCTCTTCGGGGCGCGCATTCAAATAAGAAAGTAAATGCAGGCTGTAAGGGTGTTTTAGTGATGTGTGTGTATATACTACAGGAAACAAACATTTTTATGGATTACTTTTCCATTTTCAAGTATGAAATGATGACACCGCTTGTGCCAAGCGACCGTGACCAACTATGAGTGTCTGCTGTTTTAGTTCAGGTGTTATCCACTCGGAATAACGATTTTTAATCTCATGACAGCGGACCAATCAGATCCTGCCATTTCTGTCTAGTGTATGCTAATGTACTTTGTACATGTAGGCATGGGTGATGGGAGACATTCTGATATTTTAGGATGTCTAATATGTATTCCAGTATTTTAGCGAGCTTTTCACATCTCGCCAGGGGACACCAGATGAAAATGAGTGTTTATTTACCCCACGGTTAATACTATTTCCTATGTTATTCTGCTAATCGGCTAAATAAAATTAATATTTCATTACAACAGAACAAATACTGTTCCAGTAAAGCTTCTGGAGGAGAAACCTGAGAACAGGTTTTTTTTTTGTTGTTGTTGTCTTTTAAACTGCAGCATGAAAAACATCTGGGATTTGTAACATCATAAGATCTCAGCTCTTGAGAGCGCGTCCTTCTTATCTTGTTGACATACATCATTGCTTATAGAGGTTCCTCTCTGCTTCGAGCGCTCCAATACAGCTCACATTAATTTCCCTGTGAAGTGTAGCACGCTTATGCTCATACGCTTTTAAACACTCCTGTCAAATATTATCCTAAAGCGGAGCGTCAGTATAAAACCGAGCGCGCTCGTGTTCCGTGGATGAGTGGGTGCCTGTGCTTTCTCGCTTACACTTTCTCGTAATTATTGAAATTGATGTTTGCGGAGCCGCTCTAAATCTTTAGGCTCTGCGGGTAATAAAGACGTGGGTGCGGTGAAGCTGCGAGGCTGCAAAATACAAGGCAATCAACCTTCCACTTCCTGCCTCCTTTTGCGCGAAACAGCAGAAATACTAATTAAGCGGGAACGGTGCCTGACTCCACAGTTTTCTCACCCTTTCACTGATTAGGCCCCCATCAAATAACCCCCCCAGCTTGTTTTAACTGCTCATTATTTCCACAATTTCTTGCGTCAGGAGGGTTTTTCCCAAGTCTTCACAGGAAAAGGTTCTAGCGGCAGAGAAAGAGAAGGAGAAGCTCCCCCTGTTCCTGTCCGTGGATCAGCGTTTCTTTGTTGATTGCGATCGACTCCTGTGCCGCTCCAGAGAGGGAGGCAGGCGCTCCATTGATCCCCGCCATCGATTTCCGAGATCACTGCCTGTTTCTGATGACATCAGATTCGCCGCTCTCTTTTGTCATCTTAAGTGTTCTCCGAGTCCTGCCTCGCCTGTTAGGAGCAGGCCACATCGACGCATAATTGAGCCAGCTTTGTAACCTTCCTTTCTTTTCTTACACGGAGATTAATTACTGTCTTGTCACATGCAATCATTCCTCACCTTTCAGGCAAATTACAGAGGGCTGAAGGATGTGTGTGTGTGTGCACATTTGTGCGTGTGTGTGTTTTTCCACCAGGTGGCAGGGCGTTTTGTTGATTCTTTAAGAGGCATGCTTGATGAGGTGGTTTTGGACAGCATGTCCACTTTCTCATCCTCTCCCCGGCTTACAGAGCAGAGAAAAGTCAACATGCGACTTCTCCTCCAGGCTCGAGCTGTCCTGAGCCTCGTTCGAGACCAAAAGCGCTCTGTTGTCGTCGTGCTATTTTGGCAGAATGCTAATTAGAGCTGAGTGAATCTCGCTCGCCCACGCCACCGCGCTAGCTTTGTACTTCGGAGGTGAAAAACATTTCAGTGGGCCGTAGTGAGCTGAGCAAGTCAGAAATGAAAGGTTGGGCCCGCTTGATGCGACATCTTTTCGCTGACCCTTAGTGATTTGCGCTCGTAGCTAAGAGTGACCTGTTTCTGGCATCTTTACTGTCGTTTCCCAGCTCCTTAAAAGGCTTCTTTTGAAAATCCCAGCTCTGCCCGGGCACTGACAGCAAGCCGTGTGATATTAATAGTCACCCAGCAGCTGCGTTTAAAGGTTTTGGTCCGTGCTGTCATCACTCATCTCTGTGTCAACTGTCGGCGCAGAAAGCCGGCTTTCTGTCATTAATTATCATGTACAGGCCCTGCGCAAACATGAATTAATAAAAGCAAGGAGAAGAGAGGCGCCATCATCTTCGCTTTGAGCACCTAGTTGCAGTGAAAGCCAAATAATGCTCCTGACAGCAGCCGTTTAAATTTCACTCCCTACCCAAGCGGGTTTGTCACATTGCAGCTATCATGCCTTAGAGAGAGGGAGAGGGAGAGAGAGCGTCAAAAAGACACTATTTCTATCTGATGTAGCTTCGCAGAATGTTGCAGTATGCCCCGCTAATCATAGACATGCGCTACAAATTAGCCTGAAAACAATACAATTTTCCCTGGCGCTTTCTCTGCTTCCTCCCCAGAGGGTTTTGTCTTGCCTGTGCAGCCGTGGAAACAGCCCAAAACGAAGTGGGGGGTGGCGTGATGGAGGGAGCGATTTCCTCTCTCATTGTCTCCCCTTACTTTACCTTTCTGAGGCTCTGCCAGAGGAGGGCTTGTCTAGCTTGTAAATGGTGGTGTGGCGATAAGGATGATGAAAAGGAGCAATAAGGGTGACCTTTCCTCGGCTACAGAGATGCTGAGAAAGGAGAGAAAGAGAGAGAGACAGGATGAATCTTGTTATTGGAGCAGGGGGTGATAGGCTTTGGCAGGAAATGACAGGCACACCTTAATTGTGTCAGACACTCAAAATGAGAAACAATAATGCGGTAAAAGTCGACTCCTGAGATTCCAATCTGTCTGTATGGGTGAAAGAGTGGGAGCAAAGGATGGAGGAAGAGAGCGGCTCACTCGTCAAGCAGGGCGTTTGTTTTCTTGGTGGGCTGCGATTGCCGTTTGGTGGCGGCATGAGGCGAGGACCGCAGCGCCACCTGATTTGACTTGATAATGCTGTGCTGATGAGTCTGGGAGGAGATCAGCACCGTGCTGCAAATACTGCACCGTTAAGGATGCTGTCACTTCTCCTCGCCGCTGATAAGAAACGCAGAGGAAGTCGAGAGAAGGAAGGCAGTCAGTGAATATAGCTGTCAAAGCACTAATATCTCTGACTGCCTACTATTTTTACAGGCTAAGAGGTGCGTGGAGAGGCGCCTGTGTCTGCCTGGCCTGCGATTTAAATTTTATGGTTTTGTTTCTGGCTTATTTACATCTTGATTAGCCCCGCTTATAAACCCTTTCCAGGTGGATTCATTTGAAGCTTGCAAACGCTGAATATAGTGAAGACGTAAAGGGAAGCTATGATAAAATCAAGCTGTTAAAATCTGGGACTGCTGTTTGAGGGAGAATCTGAAGTCCAGACGAGTCACGGGTCTTATGTAATGATCTAAATGACATCAATCGAACTGATTCTGATTAACTGTTTGATTCCACAATTATATATTTTTTATAAAAAAATAAAATAAAATAAACATTTTCAGATCACGGATCACTGGTCAGGGCTTTGTTTGTTTGTTTGTTTGTTTTAATAATCTTTACTGATTAAAGCAATTCCTTCTTTCCCCCATAATGTTTTATTTCCCATTAATTTTTAATCATTTACCTCATTAAAGCTACACTACTTTTGACTGACAGTTTATCAAACATACAGTATGGTGTATATGTTGAGTATATATACTATGTGGGAATGGTACAATCTTCTTGACTGTCTACGTTGGATAATTAGCATTTATGTACCGAAGACAAGGTGGATGTTGCTGAATTGAGTAGTTCCCTTGATGTCGAGTAGAATTCAATTCAGCAACATCCGCCAAGCATAAGGTGAATAATTGTGTGTGTGTGTGTGTGTGGGGGGGGGGGGGGGGGGGAGGGGGAAGGGGGGGGGGGTGTCTTTCTGTT
>JBCNYH010000003.1:24644481-24655770 GCA_039654325.1 Tandanus tandanus
GGGGGAAGGGGGGGAGGTGTATGTATGTGTGGCCAATAAACTGTACAACTCCTCCATATAATAACATCCACTGTTAAATATTTGCATTCTGCTGTTTATCATATTACTCACTGACAGGATTAATTCTGTACCTGTTTATATAGATATTAGTAACTTCTAATTTTTATATATATATATATATATATATATACACACACACACACACACACACACACATACATATACACATTATACACAGACGTGTGTGTGTGTGTGTAATATGTGTGTGTGTGTGTGTATATATATACATATATATATAATGTATGTATGTTTGATGTGTAAAAGCAGTTGCAATTGACTACAATTTTCATTCTTTTTTATTTTTGTAAGTGTTTCATAGAGCTAGAAGGCTGGAATGTTAAATGAAAATAGTTTTGTGGCATGTCTGTGATTGGGTTTTTTCTACACAATTAAACAATTGAATGAACGTCTTCCCGGAGTGGTGATTCCATACTTTTTGCCAGGGGTTGTATATATATATGTGTGTGTGTATATGTTTCAGTAGCTCTCCAAGACGTACTAGCCTTTGCATCCCACGTGCATCAGTGAGCCTTGGGCTCCCATGACACTCTTTCCAGTTCACTGGTTGTCCTTCCTTGGACCACCTTCGGTAGTTACGTACCACCACATACCAGGAACACCCCACTTTTATAGATGAATATACCCAGTTGTTTAGCCATCACAATGTGATTTAAAGGCACTCAGATTCTTATTCTTGCTCATTTTTCCTGCTTCCAACACATCAACTTCGAGAACAACCCACCCCCCACCACCCTTCCCCTGCCCTGTCCTCTGCCCACATGTGCATGGTGATCTAATCAAAAATCAGTAGAGTTATTTCAAGGTGAAGGGAAGTCATTGCATTTTAAGAGCTGAATAGGACTATATGATGAATGTACATCCAGGATTAGGTGAAAGCTTCTTAGTTAAAGAGTGTATGTGCACATCTGGAAAAGGGCAGTGCTGGAAGAGGTGGGGTTTAAAGATCATGGCCATGAATAAAAAGTAATTAACGTAAAGATTAGCATCCGATTAGCAAGTCGATTCCGAACACCGTTCATCATGCATGTGCATCGAGCTGTGTGTACTAAAGGAGGCAGTGTGTAAATATCTTTCTTTCTGTTTGTCTATCGCTTTCTCTCATCCTTTCCCTCATTCTGTGTGTGTGTTATAACACTGGCTACTATTGCAATTAATATTAATGCAGCGTGAAGCACATGAGAGTGGCCTGAGCTCCACGCCTGGCTGAGAGAGTAGTAGCAACAAAGCCATGGAGCACAGATAAGGATCGATACAGGATATGACAATCCTAATGTGCCTGTTGTGCAGAGAGATGGATAAAAATGGGGGATGGAGGAGGACAGGGCCATAGGCTGCAGCAACAGCATATCTCTCTCTCTCTCTCTCTCTCTCTCTCTCTCTCTCTCTCTCTCTCTCTCTCTCTCTCTCTCTCTCTCTCTCTCTGTGTGTGGGGCTGTGACTATAAGCGACAGCTGCAGTCGCCATTGTGCACGGCTGTTTATTTAGTCATGTGGTAATGATGCTTGACCTTTCCATTCGAGCCCCAGCCCCACATTTTAACACGTCTCTTTCTTCCCTGCGCTCACTTTGAAGACATTTTTTTGTCGGTACGTGTGGTCTCAACACAGAACATACAGGCGTTTACGCATAGCGGACATCTTGGCTCTGCGTCGCCATACCTCCGACAGCTTCGTCTTAAATTAGTATGCATTCGGGAGCGTGTACAATGCATTTCATTATGCGCAATTGTATTAAACTCCACCTTATGATTGGCTGCCTTGTCTAAACCAGACCCACAAGCCATAATCTTCGTCTTCTCAGAAGGAAGTGAGGGCAGAGGGGAGTACAGAGAAGGGGAGAGGAGAAGGAGAGGCGAAAAAGAAAAGGTGCCTGTGTCGTCGCCTTCACAAGGGTGGGAGGTGCTGTGTCGATATTTTGTACCATTAGGTTAGATTGAGTGTTATTCTTTGCCTTGTTTTGTTTTTTTCCTCCCTCTCTCTGTTTGCACCGTGCTCCTTTCATCCCAGGGAAGGGTTTTTTCCCCCCAATCTCAAGCATACTGGCTAGCATTCAGCACTGCAGCACCTGCTCCCTGGAGAAGCCCATTATATAGGAGTGATATCAAACCATGAATCATTTATTCTCGCTGCGCGTACACGCGCCACCTGCATTTTTAATGACCGATTATTGCGTTCCATAAACAGAGCTTTAAAAATTGAAATCATATCGATCTCTTTCAGTGAAAAACGAAGTCTCTTGATTGCACAGTATTTGTTATTTCCTAGAAATCTGGCAGTTTTAAAAAACGAGCCTAGTTTGCCTGCCCAGTAGTCACTGTCCGCACAGGAAGAGGACATTTAAACAATTACAGCAGGTGTGAAATGCCAGTGTGGGGTGTTGAGATGACTCAGGCCTAACACTGCTGGCTTCGAATATCAGGTTCGCCTCTTTATTAGGGATCAGACTGCTAAAGCCTTTTGCAAATACACAGGATCCGCTGCTCACTCACCCTAGTTCACAGTCTCTGTCACACACGAAAGTTTCTGTGTAAATATCACGCTCACTGATGAGGAAAGAAAACTGATTACATTTCCACAAGGGGATTAGGGCAGCCATTTTGTTTAACTCTTAATAAATGTCTGAGGTCTCTTCTGTTGACCAGAGGTCAAATTTCAATGAAGTGCCTGTGGATTTTAAATTGATATGGAAGCTCCTTGTAATGACGCCACTCTTATAGCGGCCTTAATATCGCTTTTATCCATCAGCCTTTCCTGTCTGCCTTTTTCATGACTGTCTGGGTCAGGCAGAAAATACATTCTGAAGGATGAAAGGAAACACCTATCTCGAAAAGTATTACACAAGTTTATATTGGAGTATTTTTAACAAATTTGTCCTTAATCTCGGTCAGAGCTGTGTTGTTTTATTATTGCTGTTAGAAGTTAGTGTTTGCGAGCACCTCCGACTCCACACGGTGACATTGGCTGCATCGTGAGAGTGACGTTAGAAAAGGTTGGTGTTTTAAAAAAGTTTTATTCACCATTTGTGAAGTTTAATGTCTTGCAGTATAAATGAATGAGATCTGGATCTGAGATATGAATGAATGAGTGCTACAATATACTGTCTTGGATTATTAACAGTTAACGACCAAAGCCGAGGTGGATTCTTCAATTTAGTGACATTCATCGAGCCTAAGGTGCACAATTATTTTCATTCATTCATTTTCTGAACCGCTTAATCCTAATCAGGGTGGGCCGGAGCCCATCTCAACCGACTCTGGGCGAGGGCAGAGTACACCATGGACAGTGTGCCAGGCCATCGCAGCGTAATTGTTTTAGGGTATACCATATGGGAACGTGAGCAAAAAACATTTTCATGGTTTATTTCTTACATTTTTATTTCATGATGGGTGCAGGTGAGCTTTGACCCAAATGAGGATGGGTCTCCCTTTTGAGTCTAGTTCCACTCAAGGTTTCTTCATCATGTCAGCCGAGGGAGTTTAAGTATATACTGCATAGAAACGTAAAGAAAAGCAAACCAAAACCACATTTTCATAGTTTATTTTTGCATATTCTGGCCATGACAGAGGCAGGTCAGGTGAGCTCTGTGCTTCGAGCCACGCTTAGCGCTATGTAGCTAATGGTGTCTGTTTAGCATACTTATTCAGAGTTTTGTACTATCAGTGAACTGTGCTCTTTAAAGGTGTTGTAGTAAATACTGTGAAGAAACCCACGATTTTTGTAGTTTAATTTTTAATTTCAACGTGGGTTAATGCCGCTTGCTCCAAGTGGCCGTGAGAAATGAGTGTTTCTCATTTTGATTCAAGCGTTATCCCATTAGGATATAGTTCTTTAATCCTAACATAGCAGACCAATCAGATTGTGCTATTTCTGGGTAGTGTATGCTAATTAGTAATCAACACACCATTAGAAGGAATGTTTAAGCAGGTGAGGTGGAAAAGTGGGGCAGATTAAAAGACAAAATTTCTTCTGCAGCATTTTCTCTTAGATCGCATGAACAAATCCCACTGGTGCCACTCTCAGCAGGTGGACAAACAGAATTATGGGTAATGTAGGAAAAACTTTAACTAAAACGGAAGTCGAGGATGGATTTTCCTTTAAGTGTGTCGCAGTTTAGATACTATTACACCAATATACCGGTTGCAACCGGTTCTGTTTGAATACCACAAGCAATCATGAAAGCTTCCTAACGAAGCCAGCTAATAAAAATCCAGTTAAATTTGTAACACAATAATCAGCGGTAATCAGAGAAAACACGACACAAGCTACACTGCGGCTTCATATCGATTAGGGATGGAGAGGCTCAATGAGCTCTTCACAAAACCGATCTTGTGTTTGACGTAAAGGTTTTCCATGCCGAGGCTTCAGGAGCATCACTTAACACTCAACCCGCGTTTTCATCTTAAAGGAGCCGTTCATCTTTTTAAACACCACCTGCTGCCTGCAAGGGTGGAATTGGGATTAAAAACATTGACAATCTCCCACCTCACCCCCCAACCAGCTTTCTCTGTGATGAAACCATGTCCCTCATGAGACAGGCTGAGCACGGCGGCTGGGCTTCACTGGTGGGCGGAGCTTATTTCATGGCTGGAAAAATAAAGAATTTCCAGATCAGTAGCATGGCTGGTGATTAAATCTTTAAATTATTAAGAGTTAAAGGTCGAGATGGTTTTTAAACAAGTGTGTTTGTACGCAAATTAAAACTGTACCTTTAAAAACCTGCTTGTGTTCTGGG
This sequence comes from Tandanus tandanus, assembly GCA_039654325.1. Lineage (NCBI taxonomy): Eukaryota > Metazoa > Chordata > Actinopteri > Siluriformes > Plotosidae > Tandanus > Tandanus tandanus. Next base: position 24,649,294 of record JBCNYH010000003.1, read on the forward strand.
GGGTGGGCGTAAAAGTTCAGATTAAGCCGTTTTTAAGGTCCCAAAGTAATCTGGAATTCCTTTTTTTTTTTTTTTTTTTTTTTTTTTTATTAAATATAGTCAAAATCACCTTTAATAATTGAGCACTTTGTTCTCTTGATGTTGACCGAGGTCGTCTTCTTGTTGTTCTTCTTTGTTGTGTTTTATGGCGGTTGGCAAACGGCTACTTCCTGCTATGGAGTGTTGCTCATAATGACTTATTTGCACCTAATCCTGGAAGGGTTAAAAAAAAAAAAGCCTTATATTCTCTCAATCAGATGAGTTAATCTTAGATTCTGTATTAGATGTTTCTTGAATCCTTTTGTGGAACGTCTCTCAAATCTAAAGATGACGGCGTGGGATTCTTGGCGGATTCTGCACATTTATTATGAAGAAGCACCTTGTAGACTTTAAGCTCCCCGGTGTTGTATTGTAGCATTTTGAATTTTAAAGATTTAAATCTGTCTTTCTTCGCAGTATCGAAGTCACAGTTATATGCTTTCTATGCCATGATAAATGCTCAAAAGCCAGGAGCTTCGAATGGGGGTTACGGGTCATTTGGGCAACAAAGTTTTTCACGATTTTCATTTTGCAGTTATCACCCCTGATCCTTATTGATGGATTATTTTGTTATAAATTAATAATATATTATTGAATTGAATTCTTATTAAATAATATATCATTTTTATTTCCCCCCCGTCGGGAGCTATAGGAATGGGTTTCGTCCGTCTGTCCATCACACTTTAGTTTCCAGACATTTACTTGCCGCGTGCTGAAGCTGGGGCTTTCAAACTTGGTATGCTGGCTCACTACTATGAGTGCTAGGATGAGGTTGTGTGTGAGTGACCTTGACCTACTTTTCAAGGTCACAGAGGCAAAACCGTATATTAGGTTTCCGGACATTTACTTGCCGCACGCTGAAGCTGTGGCTTTTAAACTTGCTCTGCTTGTTCTGTATTGACATATCATGAAATGGTCCTTTTGGCGGGAGTGCAAGTCTGTTTTTAGACCTGATCTTACAGATGATTTTTTCACATCTCAGTTGATTCTTCTGCTTCTGATAGTAGTGGCTGGAATAGAATTACAAGTATTTAGTAGGAATTATTGTTGGGACGATTTTCTGATGAGAGCCATTTTCATGTTTATCAAACGCAAATATTGTTGCTTAAGTCATAATTTTTTTTGCATATTTTCATCAGAAAACAACAAAAACCTTTCGTGTATCTGTTTTGTGGCGCTGGGTGTTTGCTTTCTGGCATGTCGTGTTTGCTTTGTGTTGTGCATGCGTGGCGTTGGAGGGAGCGTTTTGTATTTCTATCTTCACAGTCAGATACTATATTATATTATTTTATTTTACACATACTTTACTCGAATCGGCTTGATAGCTTGCGCTACCTTATCACTGATAACTCGAGCGAGCTGTACACTGCCGATTCCCAGCATTAGTAGGTATGACTCAGGAGCTATAGTTGATCTGGGAAAAAATAGTTATGTAGTCTTTAAAGGAGGCTGACAGTTTGAGATGTTATAAGAAGTAGTGCAGATTTGCACCAAAAACCACCATAACATGGCTAGTTGGCTAGTTTGCTTGTGTGCGTGATCATAAAAAGTCAGGTCTATGTGCAAGAAAATTGTTTGCCCATCAATAAGACGATGCCACATCCATCCAGAAGTCCATGACAGCATTGCTATCTGGATGGGAGGGACAGTATTATTCTCTTCACCATCAATCACAGTGACACTAGCCAATCACAGGTATCCATTACCTCATGTATGTGGAAGAGGGCGGTTAGCGAATCCTGTGATGCAGCATGGGGCGAAACTGAACTTCTGTGTTAGGGACAGCTGTATGTTGTCAGAACAAAACTGTCTTCTTGCCTAAGCTTTACCCCTCCCCACTTTTGTTCCTTCCCCGGCTCCTCCCCGCCTCCCTCGGCTCAGGGTGTCACAGCTGTTGCGCTGGATTGTGAAGGGGTGGGTGGGGGTGCTGTTATTGCACTGTGGCTCCTCAGAAGGCCCTGCGCTTGCAGTCGATTTTCTCTCTGTGAACCATAAAGCCAGCATTAAAAAGAGGTCGTAATGAATTCACCCTGACGTAGCCATGATGCTCCGCCGCCTTCCCGGGAGTTAATTGGCTCCGACAGCTCCTGGTAACTGTGATGATTCTGATTCATGAGCGTGCATGAATTAAGTTCTGCTTAATGCATGCAGGAAGTGGTTCCCATGCACATCTATTCCCTCCCTCTCTCTCTCTCTCTCTCTCTCTCTCTCTCCTCTCTTATCTGTGCCTCTATCTCTCTCTCTCTCTCGCTCTTACCTAGTTTCTAGCTCTGGCACTTTATTAAAGCACACTTGCTTGCACTGTTTGTTTGATTCTTCCAGCAGCCAGTGCTGTCATAGCTGATAAAAAGGCTGTCCTTCATTTTGCTGCTCAGCATCTGTAACTCTTCTGCCCCAGTCTGTGCTGCTGAGAAAGAAAGAGAGACAGAAACTAGACTAAGACATGGGACGACCTCCCTGCCTCGCTTAGACATTTATCAGCAAGCAGTGTCTCAGTTTGATCAACTGGCACATGGTAGGAATTAGCAACGAAAGGGTTGAATATGATTCTTCATAATTTGTGTAGGATTTCATCAAGAATTTTTCAGAGCAGTAATCGTCCCATTTACAAGGAAAAATGCAAAGACACACAAAAAACCCGTAAAATATATGTTTGAGTGGTAATGTTTAAGCCCTGATGTCAAACTCAAGGCCCGCAGAAAAAGTCCGGCCCGCCAACTCATTTTATGTGGCCTGCGAGAGCTTTCAAAGAATATGATTATTGTACATTTTTTGCAACGACCAATACCACGAAACCCAATTCATCATCCTTCCACTGGGTGGCAGCAGCCTATTTCAAGTAAACAGCTAGTCATTAATGACTCAAGAAAGATTGCATGCTAGCTTGTCGCTGTTACGCGTTGTCAGAAATTGCAAGTGAATAAAGGAAAAGAGGACAAATACCTAAAGGAATTATTTTGCCATGCAGATTTCATGGTTCTCCCTTTAGAATAGATGTTCAGTGATTATTTGGCCCTCGATCTCCTTTACATTTAGTGAGGTGACAGTGAAAATGAGTTTGACACCCCTGGGTTATGGGGTTATATAAGAGGCGGTGTCTCTTCAATGCTTTTTAAGAGTTTAAGTATATACTACCTGGAAACATAATGAAAAGCAAACTAAAACAAGATTTTATCGTTTATATTTACGGTACCTATTTATGACAGTGGCAGGTCATATGAGCTTTGAGTTTTGAGCCAAGGTAAGCACGATGTAGCTAAGGGTGCCTGTTCAGCCTACTCACGCTAAAGTGAAAGTTACTGCTTCTCTGAAAACTTGTTTTAGTGTATACTACACGGAAACATACACAGAAAAAAACTAAAACGACATTTTAATGTTTCACTGGGGTTTTGTTTTGTTCTTTTACACTGTGTAATAGTGACGGCGTCACCTGCTTCGAGTGACCATGCTAGACTGTTAGTGTTTGTCATTTTGTTTGAAGCATTATCCACTCTGAATAATGATTTTAAATCTCAAGATAGCGCAGAGAAATGTACACAGGAACGGTAAGGACATTCTCTAAAGAAAGACAGCCTTTTATGCGTTAAGTTGAAAGCAATGAATAAAGATAGCGTATGAATTTCATTATTTGTGAGATTTTTTATCTATTTCCATTACCAGGCTCATATAAGTGATCCTTTCCATAGGAACATAGAATGTGTTATATACAGAAAACAATAATATCTATGTGCGTTCCATGTAAGGTCATTGTTTTCAACTTGATGCATAAAAGGCCGACTTTCTTTAGAAAACCTCTTTGTGCAGAATTTTGACAAATGTGCCTAACAGAATACTGGACGTTGTTCAGATTCATAATGTAGTTATGAATTATTACAGTTAATTGGTCTCTGATGAAACATTAGCAACTCTAGTGTTACACATATCTCCATCCAAATACATTTTTTCCCTAATGCTCATGATACTTGTAGTCAATTATGTAACAACAACATGGTGACTGTGATATCGCTATCGAGTATCTCGAGCAACGCTGTGCAAAAAAGGGAGTACGAAATCAAACTGAAACCCGTGCTGACAGGTGCCGTTATTTTCTTCTATATTAGAGCAGTCTGATGACAAGCGAGGCCACGGCGGTGAGTCACAGCGTGATCAAGATCCACCTCAGCCTCTCAGATCAGATAAAAGGTCCAGAGTATTACCGATGTTTCACAATAGCGACGTGTTTTATAGATATAATCCGGAGCAGCTGTGGGATTTCCCTTGTCTAGTGTACGACTGAGATAAAGGTGACTTTTTATTCATGGTGTCAGGGTGCAGGTGAGAGAAAGGATCTGGTGAGAATCTCCTGAGTGAAGAAAGAAAATGTGTTTTCTTGTCCATCGCAATGTAGGCTTATTTAACACTATATTAGCGCGAAATATTAGCGCTCACATGTGAGTGTGAAGAGCTTGTAAGGACTCGTATGTACTGCTAAGCGGATTTCTTTCAAAGAAGCCGAGAAGCTTCTGGTGACATTCAATACCTTTTGTTTAAATAAAATAATGTTAGAAAATGATTAATAAATGATAACGATTTGGCAAGAAATTGTTGCTCAGAATTTGTTCAAATCCACGTTTCATTCCATAGACATAAATATATATATATATATATGTATATACGCACGTGACAGGATATTTTTGACATACTGTATTAATCCCGCAAGGGAAATTCGGCTTCTGCATGTACCCCTTCCAAAGTGAGCACATACACATGTAAACAGTGACCACACACACACACACACACACACACACACACACACACACACACTTGGAGCAGTGGGCTGCCACTCATTGCGGCACCCGGAGAGCAGTTGGGGGTTAGGTGCCTTGCTCAAGGGCACTTCAGCCATGAAGGTGGAGGAAGGGAAGGTATGAGGTTATATAATAGTGAAATATTACTTAGCAGGTTTTTTTTTGTTTTTTTTTTATGATCTTAGTGGTTTTAGTATTTCCAATTAAAAAAGTGTGACGTTTTAATATTAGGACACTATTCTATATATAATACTGCACTCATATTTCAAAAATGCATGCAACACTTTATTTATTTTGTTTGTTTGTTTGTTTATTTATTTATTTGATTAATTTGATTACTTTGTCACCATGTGAGATCCAATAACATGTTGCTTTACACTTGTACCATGTTCTTTATGTAGCACAATATGATGAAGATCCACTAACGATCGATTTTAGGATGAAATCATTTTGGAAATGGGAATCACCAGGGACCACCTGACACAATATCACAATACTTTGGTTCTAATTAGATTTATATTGTGGTTCTGTAAATATCCCAGTTTTAAATTACTGTTTTTTTGGGGGTTTTTTGCTTTTTGTTACAATTTTAAACTCTAGAACCGTGTTAAAGAAAAACGAGTCGTGCGTTTAAGCTTTAAACCTTGAAAGCTATACTGAAGAGCTGCACAACTGAATTGAACACGAGTAATTAAATCTAAGCTTCTCCTTGGAACATGAACCGAGGGCAGCATTTAAACAATACAAATTTACTTCAAATACAATGAATAGGAAAATCTACTTCGAGTCAGTGTGGCGATACAGGAGTCGCCGCACAAAACAATCATGATGCATAACTTAATCTATTTTTCCCTCTTACCTAAAAATGACTACCTTTCGCTTTCACCATCAGTAAGTACGATTAGATCTAGTGCAAAAAATAGGGGCAATAAGAGGTAACAATCCTACTTTTCTTAGTATGTTTTGTTTAGTTCTTGCTGTTTCCAGTGCAGGATCCATCCCCTACTATTCCCTTCATACTCAGTGGCATTTAGACGAGCGTCGTGGAGGTCGCACTCGTACCAGATTTGAATCAAGCATTTCGGACACAGCCTTCAATTTGATTCTTTCACGATATTCTGACTGTAGGGTGTTTGGTCATGTAACCTAAAATGAAGCCTGCCTGTTTTTTGAGTAAGTGTCAGTTAACACTCTAAACTGTCATCGCTAAGCCAGGGGGACGTTAAACACTTCAAGTGTTTTCTATTTGCTCATTTGGGGAAACTAATGAGTCGTCTTAAAATAGATCGACACATGACCGTGTAATTTGATGCAAACTGCTCACGGGTTTGGTAAATGCTGCTGGCTTGTTCTATGACTGGGGGGGACTGAAGAGGACTTATTTGAAAACAGCATAGGATTCCTTAGCACTATATTAAAATTGTTTTGCAGCTGCAATATATTATCGAACAGAATCTTTCTGGGCTGCCAGGACTGAGAACTGATTGGGGGGAATGCATTCACACCAGTGTCTATACACACACACACACACACACACACACATACACACAAACCAAAAAAAAAAAAAAAAAAAAAAAACCCCAAAAAAGCTTTTCAGTACCAAATCGGAAGG
>JBCNYH010000003.1:24655870-24669523 GCA_039654325.1 Tandanus tandanus
AAATTCGTGCATTGAGAGGGAGGCTCAAAAATTAACCAGAACACTCCCAAACTCACTTGCACACACCACACCCCAGGTTCAAAAAAACAAAAAAAAAAAAAAAAAAAAAAAAAAAAAACCCCAAAAAAGCTTTTCAGTACCTTTGCTTAATTGAGGGGAAACTACCCTGAGACCTACTGAGGCAGCTCTCGGACCACTGAGGGAGGGAGGGAGGGAGGGAGAGGGGGAGGGAGAGAGAGAGAGAGAGAGAGAGCATTGAACCCTGACATAAAGAAGGATGGATAAAACAGTCAAGAAATTATTAAACAGAAGTCAATGCTGTGCCCTTCAACACCCCCTTTTGCTACCCTCCATCTTGCCTCTCGTCATTCTCAAGGTGCTCAGGTCCGTCCCCAGGCCCTGAGCCATCTCCGAAATAGCCGTGCTAAATATTTCAGCTCTCAGAAAGAGAGAAGGTGGCGAGAGGGAAAACAAGACAAAGCACAAGGGAGGGGAGAGCGCAGAGGTTCTGACACCCATCGTTTAGATGGAAAGAGGTAGAACAGCGAGAGGAGTCTAGGTCAGACCAGGGCAGCGCTCTTATTGGCCCGTCCATGTTTGCTCCCATCTGCCTGGGTGCCATGTTAGCAAATGCCTCAATGCTCCCAGATATCATTACCCTTAGGCTCGCAGGCCTGGCACTCGCTTCAGCTGCTGTGTCAATATTGATCCAGAACACGTCAAATAAGAAAATATTATTCCTCCCCTCCCGGTATTGTATTTGCCATAATCAAGTGTTGCCGAGGTCTCCTATAAACAGTGGTTAAATTAGCGATGGTGGGAGGTGTTATGATGAATGGGGTAGGCACGCTGCCTCACACTCCTTCATCTGCTGGTTTTAATTAAGTGGGGCCTGCAGCGAGCAGAGAGAAGGGCTGTGCTTTTCCACCATCCCACAGGAGCATGTAAGTTGCTGATGAGTGAGCAAAGGAGGATCATGGGATTGGCACACTCATGTGATTGACCTCATAGAACTGTTAAATGTGCACAACACACTAGTTCTTTCACAGAACCCAGTCGTTTATATAGTTGACTAAATGCAGGAACCAAAGTTAAAGGTGTATTCGGTCATTTATCATCCTGATGTATGAGTGGTTTCCAAAGATTAGACTGGGAAACGTTTTCCTGTTCTGCGAAAAGAAACCAGTTTACTCAAAATTCACCTATAGCGGAGGTCAAAGGGCAGCCGTTCAGTTCTGTTCATAAGCCTTTCCTTGGCAAAGCTCATCCTATTTAATGAATAAAACATGATGAGACATGATGTAAATGGGGGGGTCGGTGAGGGTGGGGTGGGTTGGGGTTTGGGGTGGGATTAGGGGATCCATGACAGCATAAACCATCAATATTCGACCAGCATCAGTTGATTATTTTGGAGTGTTTTATTTCTCATATATCACCAATTTGTTTTTTAAACGATCATTTATTATTTAAATTTGCATTTAGTGCTTTGAAAGGTTACAACAGCTCCACTCAATCAACCCACCAGCCTTCACCGTGTTACATTTATTATTAATTTTTTTTGTAAAAATGAAATTTTCTGCTGAAAAAAATTTAAGCAAAAAATATTACCAAAGAAACCTTAAACTGTACTTAACAAGCTCCGTTGAGTTACACAACAGAGGTATATCTGTGACGCATTCGGATCCGGCAACATAGCCGGTAATGCCAATAATTCCATTTCTGGATTGAAAAGCAAAATCCGGCCCCTTAGAATTGTTCGTCAGTGACTAATAATGGAGGAATAAGAATTTGGGAGCCAACTGTCCACAGCACCACCACCAACAGCAAGAAAAAAGTGACATAAGGTTTGACACCGGATACCTCCGGGGTAACAATATAGGGTGGCTTTAGTCTTTTGCATAGTTTTCAGAACTTTTGTTGTGTCAAAAAACTTTGTCTCTTAACCAACTTTAATGTTACCTGTTACAAGCACTGATGCTGGAGACTCCTTCCAAAAATACTAAATAAACATCTCACTCCCTCATTTGCCAAACTGCTTACTCCCACTAGGGTCACGGAGACTCTGGAGCCTATCTCGGCCAACACTGGGCGAAGGCGGGGTGTACACCCTGAACAGCTCGCCAGACCGTCAGGGCATCACAGGACACAAACAACCATTCACACTCTCATGCACATCTAGGGGCAATTTGGAACAGCCAGTTAGCCTAACGTGAATGTTTTTGGACTGTGGGAAGAAACCGGAGTACCCGGATAAAACCCACACAAGCACTGGAAGATCAGGCAAACTCCACACACAATTGACCAAGCTCGGGAATCGAAATCCCAGGATCTTCTTGCTGTGAGGCACTACACCACCGCGCCGCCCTAAAATACATCTCAACATAACTTTTTGCTAAACTGTACAGCTTTGGTGTTTTAATTTTTAGCAATGCATATAAACATATTATTATTTCTTTGGGTAAAGTTATTGTACATCAGAAAAGACCCTTTTCTTCCAGTGTAGGGAAATGTATTCCTTCTGTTCTGTGGTAATCACACCTCCACCACAGATATGTGAGATTCCTGGAGTATTTCTCCTCTAAATGCTGTAATTCCTTTAAAGGGGAGATACGTCGCTGTGTAAATGCTGACAAAGAATCTAAAGCCATGTTATTAACACAAAATCATCCTCTTTGTAAAGTGCCTGATGGCAACAAGACAGCCAGGGGCACAGGGTCACAGCGAGGAATGCCGCCCTTCTCATGGAGCACTCCATTTGTAATCTCAAGCCTTTTTTTTTCTTTCTTTCCTTTTTTTTTTGTTTTTTTTTTTCCAATCCTCCTCCCTTCCTGGATTCCAGTGAACAGGCTTCTGCTGCTCGAAGCATGTCGGCGGCCGTGTTAATAAAGAATTCCTCAGAGGTGACAGGGCCCAGTGTTTTGGATATTTAATTGAAGTTTCAAGTTCCTTTAATTAGGCAGTCGCAGCATGCGCTCCATCTGTCAGTGTGTTCCTCTTTAAAGGGTGTTGGAGAGGGGGGTGGGGGGTTCCTTACTGCATTCTAACCTGGACGAATCAGGAGAGTGAAAAAGGCTAGAGAGAATCGGAGTGCTCAGGCCAGCACCAGTGGTACTTCCCCAGCCATGTTGTTGTGCACCGGCTGCTATACTTCTAGCCACAAGATGGAGAGGCTCCATTAAGGTCACAACTCCTAGACAGCCTCTATTCACTGCTCCTCTTCATGCGGATTCTCCCTCGGAGAATCTACTGATTGCAGAGTCTCCAGTATTCCAGTCCCCTAATCCACCACATGCCTGATATTTAACTGATAATGAAGCTGGAAGGCTAGCTCAGTTACCTCTACCATTAACAAGGATCTACAGCTAGTCTAGTAAAGGTTTTTCATGACCATCTTGTGTTTAGGAGCTTTAACTATTAGGAAATCTGGGAAAGCTTCGTCGGCGTTTGTTTCGGCGTTCCAAGGATCAGTGTCGTCGTTCTACGCAACAGAATTCCAAGTCCGTCTTGAAAGAAAGTGACTTAACACCGTACACACAAGCATGCAATAAAGTACAGTGCATTGGCAAATAAAGTCCAGCACTGTACTATTTTGTTGGAGCACCTTAAGCTTTGTTTACAGCGTGTAATCACCGTGGCATCGTTTCTCCAGTTGGTCAGGTCGAGGCTCAGCAACATTAACGTGGCAATGAAATGAAGTCAGCTGACGACCTGGATGTACTGAATGAGCAGGTTATCACATCAACAGATTTTTTCTTCCCTGATGGTACGGATATAAAATTGGTGCTGAAATAGTGAAAGAGTGGTTCAGGGAGCACGAGGAATCATTTTCACACGCGAACTGCGCCAGAGTCTTGACTTTGACCCTATTGAAAGTCTTTGGGATGTGCTGGAGAAGACTGTATGGAGTGGTTCAGTTTACCCATCATATATTCAAGATGTTGGTGAAAAATGAACCCAACACTCGATGGAAATAAATGTTGTGGTGGTGTTTGTTTGCCGAAACTATGGCATGGTGCGTGTGAACTGTAATCAAGACTAAATGTGTTGACTATTTCTTTTTGGTTGGTTAGTATATAAATACTCCTGTATCCTTCGATTGCACACTGCATACGTCTTGTCTGAGAACCGAGAACATGTTCTGGCATTTAAATCAAGCTTTAGGTTTTACTCACCGACAGTATTATAGTGCATGAGCTATGCAGCTTATATTTCTGAAGGTACAGTACATAAATTTCCTTGCTTACATTAGTGAATATTGGCCTTTTTATGCTGTAATGAATATTATATGGTTGGTCACGGCTATAAAGGAGATGACAAGGTTTATATCTTTTTTGTAGTAATGCTTCATGATACCATTTTGAGTAGCACCACAAAATTGTTTATGCCTGCTGCTGTTTTTTTTTTTTTCTGTACCTGCCCTCCATATTTTCTAACAAACCTACTTAAATGTGTTGGTTAGTGATGTATAGATAGCCTGTACAGTCCTGTGTTCGTGACTCTGTACTTTCTTTATCCCACAAGCTTCAAATATAGAATTAAAGTAAACAGTTGTGTCCGTTCATTTTTGAATATTTGTGTCCTGATCTAGCTAAACCCCGTGCTTGTCGGTAAATTACATTGCAGCGAAAAGTGCAAACGAAAGGGCAAACGCAAGTGAATTTGGCTCACTGTCCTATTCTCTGACTACATGGTTGATTCTGTTGCTGTGGAGTTTGTAGATGAACAGTCGGAGTCAAGTAGCAAGTCACCGTTTGCACTTTCGGAGCACTTTTTTAACGTAATGTAATTTTCCAACAAGCGCCAGGTTTTGCTATATCGGGTAGCTTTTTTTTCTTCTTCATGTACATTAAAATGTTAATGAAATGTAGAAGAAAGCTAGGTAGAACGGAAAAGCTAATTCTCTGTCTGGACTGATGAGATTCCTTGGGCTAAATCATTCATATAAATCGATGGGATTGGATAAACTGCAACAGGGAATTAATTACCGAGCTTGAGCAGAAACTTCTTTGAAGGATGAGTTTCGGTCAGCATATATTTAAAAAAAACTCAAGGGTAGGAGGCGCGGGGGATATGAGTGTTTGCAGGAGTACGGCCTATGGATGAAGTCAAAACACTATAAATGTTGGCAGTCTGCAACGTCTAATTTTTCTGTGAAGGCTGGCCGGTTCTTGGAGATCTAAACTCCCCCCTCCCCAAAGACTTTGGCTCCAACCCTAATCATACCCGCCTGACCAACTAATCATTGACTTAAGACGTTAGTGATCAGCTAAAAGAGGTGTGTTGGAGATAAAACCTGCAGGAAGGTAGATCTCCAGGAACAGGGTTGGTGACAGTAAACAGCAAATCTGGTTAGCGAGATGATGATTGAAGCAATTTGACTTGTACATGGTGTTGTGCAGCATATATAAGTATGCTAACTACAAGTTCTTAGTTGTAGATCTTTAGTATAATAGGATCTTGGGAACATGTTTGTGTAGGAGATGTTTACTCCTTGGTTAGTTGCCTATTTATATCACAGAGAAACATAAGGATCAAACAAGGTTTGTCTAATATTAGAAGAGATTGTGGTGTTAAGTAAGTCCGCCGCAGTGTAAATGCTAGTCCCTAAAGCTGTTTGGATGTTAACTTGACCTAAAGTGCTATAGAGCCCTTGTACACACACACACACACACACACACACACCCATCCATGCACTCTTTCTGCCAGCCAGGATGCTGTTCAGCATTCATAGTGTTTGTGCTGGGAGTTCAGGTCAGATTATATTACTCATTTTACTATCTTAAAAAGCCGTCCGTCACTTATTGAGCATGTTGCTTTTAGAGCCTGTTAATCATTTTGACCTTGACTCAGAGTTTACACAAGGCGTATCTTCCTCACACTCGTCTTCAAAGACCTTTGGTGTTTACAGGAGTTGATGATTATTTATGGTAGAAAGCACAGCATGCATTTAGAGCAGCATTTGTTGAGTTATTAAGTTTTTGATCTCTCTTTATAAACAGCATCAGTAACTTTGTGGATGAGTTATAGGGTTGGGAGATTCTGTAAATGATTATAGTAAGAGGTTATTTTGTTAAAAAAATGGATAAATTAAAATTAAATCACCAGTTACATCACGCAGGCCTGTGTATTGATGTGTTTACAGAAGGGTGGCTCTAGGTTCTCACTCTGGGCTCATGGTGATCGCTCTATTTATTACTGTACACAAATAAAACAAATGAGAATGCAGTTATAATGTATGTGATGGGAGCTAAATACTTTTTTTTGGATGGTCCACAGTAAAGTCTGTTGGGCTTTTTAAACCTGAGCCTACTGGCTCATCAGGCTGGAACTTATCCCCGTTTCTGTAGCGTGAAGCAACAAGGAGTTCGACTCCTCCTGGATGTGGGACGCTGGTCCATCACAGGTTACCTTCCCAGTATTTTTATTGGTACCCGTTTATACTGCTGAGTGGACACAGGAACACTTGTTGTTGCCTAGGAGTCGTATCATGCTTGGGGTCTAACAGGGATTTGAACCCACGACTTTTCGATTATGACCCCTACACCCTAATCACTACACCACCGGGATGGTCCACAGCATTACATGTAACTTAAACCAGTTCAAAATGAGTCATGTTCCACTAATTAAGGCACAACAGTTTGTGGTGGCTGCACAACTAGAGTTCTTATAGGACTCGAAATGAGTTGATGGCGTCACTTCTCAGCCCTCTGGATTAAGCTGTAAATAAAATTAGTGTTGGTGTTTTGGGAAAAAGTCACCATTTTTATTTTCTTATTAGTGACTGGTGATTATGTACAGGTAATAGTTTTAATGTTATTAGGTGCAGTAATGACTGCACTTAATAACATTAAAAGTCTGATCTTGTTAGCGTCGCAGTGTTACCAAGATGGCTTCTGGGTAGCCAGACGTAACTATAGCTGCTTTTACTCAGGCAACATATTTTAACCATGACAATGGCAGGTCAGGTGAGTTCTGTGCTAGCGCTGTGTACCTAACGGCATCTGTTTAGCCTTCTCATTCAGCGTTTAGTGGTTTCTACACCGAAACATCTGTAAACCATTCTCCTTAAAGGGGTTTTAGTGTGTACTACACAGAAACACAAGAAAAACAAACTAAAAGGAGATTTTTGTTTTTCCACGGGAAATGGAAATTACAAACTGGTACTGTCTGTTGTTTTGATTCCAGCATTATCCACTTAAGATAATGTTTTTTAATCGCGAAATTAGACCAATCAGATAGTGCCATTCCCATGTAGTGTATATACTAATAAGTGCTGTAAGGAGTCTCCAGTGTCAAGACTTTGCAACAGTCTAATTTAAAGCTTTAACGTCCTGATAAGACACATTTGTGTTTTCTTGTGTATATTCTGATCAGGAGTGCGTTACAGTTCGAGGCAAATAATCCAATTTTGTGGTGATTCGTCGTCAGTGTTTTGTTCTTTACAGTTTACCCACTTCTGGACAGTGTGTTGTTGATGTCCTCCCCCAGTTCTTGTACGACATGACCATGCTGTTATGAATTTGAGCCACATGCTGCCTTTGTTAATTTATTGAATTATTTTGCATCTAAAGTAAACAGTAAATATCAGTGAGTTATGTTAGTTTCTTTCCCAAGCTGTGTAAAATTGTGTGTATCGCCCTCTTTAGCATTGCCTCCGCAAAAAAATGTTGTTTGTCTGTAAGTGATTGGTTTGTTAGTCAACACCGATAGTTGATGGAATCGTAAAACGATCACCAGCTTTAGTGTGCCTTGGTGTTCAGAAACGACTGCTTGTTTTGGTGTTTTCAGGGAGCAAAATGCGTGAAGCCACACCACAGCAGCTGTGTGCAGAAATGATCACACCTCGCTCAGTTAACACTTAGTAGATGTGGCAATAATGAATAGACTAGATCACAGTGGAGATAATCCCACGCATCACACGCACAACTGCAGTAGAATGTCACTTATAGCACATGGTGTGTAACACGGTTTCTGATTATGCAGTCATTTTTAGCACATCCACATAGTGAGAACTAATGCCTGTGTACATATATATATTTGTGTGTGTGTGTGTGTGTGTGTATGTGTATATATATAATTATCAGCACTTGGTCATGTGAAGACTAGTGCTAAGAGAAAGTAATGTTATGTGGGGGAGGGAGACAAGCCGTGTTATTGCTGGTGAATTATCACACAGCGTGTCACACAGAGTTATCAGGAATTGCTCCTGACTTTATAACATGCTTACCATAGATATCCCATAATACTAGATTGGTTGTGGGCCACCGGCAGATGGAACTTTGTAACGCCATATTGGAAGTATGATTGGCGCTGGGATTACATTGAGATCAGTGTCCCAAAGGCTTCAGAGCACAAACACTAGCTGTTTATTTGTTTTGTTTTGTTTTTCCTGATAGCTTTCAGTTTGAGGTGTCACTTTAAAAATGGTCTTTATTTAAAGCGAAACAGTGGATCACATTAAAATGTAATTAAATTTCATGTCGATGCACGACGTATCGCAATAATTCATATCAAGTGTATAAATCCGATAGGAACGTGATAAAACAGAACTTTGGAAGGGTTGATTTCAGCATGGGAGGAATGTCCAAAAACGTTTAATCTGTTTTTTTAGCTTGTGCTATTATAAACGTTAATGTATTTACCTTTTGTGTACGTAGTAATAATATAACTAATGCTGTGTAGATAGTTTTCTTATTCTAACAGAAAAGATCTCTGTGCCTGTGTGTTTTACATTTCCAAGATGGCGGTGGCTTGATGCTGTAGATTACTATACTAATCTGTGCTCATGCCCAGTAGATATTATATGATGTCTATGGTGCTTAGGATGTTGTTTGTGCTTTCTTCTCTTCCATTACTGTAGCGCTGTTGAATTCTTGATTTGCACTAATTATTCAGAAGGTATTTAATTTTCTATAACAGCAGCTGTAACTGTGTTGCTTGTTGTAATTCAAATGGTGAGTTTATATGCTGTAACGTTATCATTTAGATGGAAACAGCTCCCAGATACTCCACCTAATCTAGTGTAATTCGGAAAAGGTTTTTTTTTGTATTGTTTTGTTTTTAAAAGTGTAGCGTAACAAAGAAAACAAATTTTTATATATATATATATATTTTTTTATTATTATTATTTATTTATTTTATTTATTTATTTTTGGTCAGACAGGATACAAAATTTGCATTTACCTTTAAAATGCGAACAAAAAAACAGCCCATACCCACCCCCACTGGAGGGTTGATGAAATTGTCGATTTCACTACAAGCCTTCATCACTACAGCGCATCAAAGTGACTATATACCGTACAGTGGGTATTAAAATTCTACACACCCCTCTTATAATACCAGGGTTTTGTGATGTAAAAAAAATGTGACTACCATTACATCATTTCAGAACTTTTTTCCATCTTTAATATCACCTTTAATCCGTACAATTCAACTAAAAAACAGAGACTTTTAGGTGGGAAAAAAAATTGCAAAAAATTACAATAAGCTGGTTGCATAAATTGGCACATCCTCAAACTAATACTTTGTTGAGCGCTTTTTGATTTTATAACGGCATTCTATCATTTAACACAGAAGTCTATCGGTCTTTGCCCACTTTTCCTAGCAGATGCGCTCCGGATTTGTCAAATTGTGCTACTATCGCTCATGCAAGAGACACAGTGATGCTGTCTTCGCAAGTGATGATTTTAGCCTCTAAATTTAAATTTTGGAGCCTGTGGTCAAGCTTTCTGTAGGGAGGATGTTAATTAATATTTATTGTAGGTGATTAGAGGAATTGACTTGTTTTGTAATGTTTGTTTTGTAATATTTAGTTGTTATATAATGTTAAACCCATTTGTTACAAGTTTAATGAATTTAAAATGGATCAACGAAGAAAATAAATCATTTTTAGAGAGGTAAGAGGAACTACACTTCATGTCCGCCTGCATCACATTTAGCTATTTTCCTGTAACTGCACTGTATTATTGCTTTCGGTTTATATTAAAATGATTCTTACTTCCTCACAATGAAGAATTGTGACGCTTGCCGTCTTTTAAATTCATGACGGCCAATATGAGCGGGTTAACCCTATAAACCGCCAGGCTCCAGTTTGGACCCGTTCTTGTTTTCGGTTGTGCACAGAGCATATGATTGCTTATATGTTCTCTCTTATTCTACTTCTACTGCCATCCCTCTGCAAGATGATTCTTTTAGTCTCTCTCTCTCTCTCTCTCTCTCTCTCTCTCTCTCTCTCTCTCTCTCTCTCTCCCTCTCTCCCTGTGAGTGTAACAGGGCCGACCTTGGACGAGGGTGAGCAGGAGCAGAGCTGATGTATGGCCTCTGCGCACAGGCCGGCAGTAACTGAAAGCCATGTTTTTATTTCCTAGTGCAGGGCACAGTGTCAAGCCGTATAAGTGGGTTCATTTCTCCTACGCTGCTCCCCCTCTCCTGCTCTCGTTGCTTGGGAGGAATGCTAAATGTCAGGCTAGCGGACATGTATTAGTCTGAATAGAATAAGTATCAACAAGGAAACGAAGGGAGGTTTAGTGTGTACATGTGAGCGGTCTCTCGGCCCATTTTGTGGGATGTAAAATTGACAAAACACCCCCCTCACCCCGTCTCTAGTACGGCTGTATTAGATTTTAAAAAAGCCAGGTAGCAGTTCTTTATGCACACGTGGGATTGAACATGACGAGGTGTTTAATGTGGGCCTGTGGACTGCCTGCTGAGCCGAACTCTCAGCCTGGGAACTAGTGCGCTAAGGTGTAGAGATGGGTGGGGTGGACTGGTTCAGTTCAGTATTGCGATTCGTTTGTGCGGAGATTTCTGTATCACAAATTTAATTTATATGGTTAAGGTGTTGAAACGTTGTCATTCCTCCGTGGTCCTACAGATGGCGCTCTCGAAATGATCAACATTAGATAGCATAGCATAGCATTCCGTATTTTAGGATGTAATTGTCTGCTAACTTTGTGTAGAAATAACAAAAAGCCGTCCTAACACCCAGAGTACGTTGAGCAGTTCTGGCTTTTTTTTTTTTTTTTATTATTCAATG
This sequence comes from Tandanus tandanus, assembly GCA_039654325.1. NCBI lineage: Eukaryota > Metazoa > Chordata > Actinopteri > Siluriformes > Plotosidae > Tandanus > Tandanus tandanus. The sequence continues at coordinate 24,666,906 of JBCNYH010000003.1, forward strand.
CTAATTCTGACTTTAACTGTATACTCTTGTGTTTGATGTAATTTTGTATGGTTTGAATGCTGCCCTTGAATTTTAAGAAGGAAAGTAATGTTCCAAGGTGTAGGTTACATTTAATTATTCATGTTTAATTCAGTGGAATTAAATGAAGCTTTCAAGGCTTAAAGCTTTAGAGGTTTGAGTCAACTTTCTTTTACACGGTTCAAGGTTTTAGATTGTAAACAACAAAAACAAAAAGCAGCAAAAAATTGTGATATTGAATCGTAATATTTCTAGAATCGCAATACAAATTGATTCAGTGCTTAAGTATCGTGATAATATCGTATCGGGTAGCCCCTGGTGATTCCCGTCACTGTTGAGGTGTGCAGCTCACTCTCCAATGAACAGAACTCTGACCCAGTGGTGTAGCCAGGAATGAATTTACTAAATAAAATAATTTACAGTGTGATCTGTACAATTATATCGAGGAGTATGAGCTGCTTATGCATTTTGGTTGGATGCCAGCAAGTAGTAGGAGCAGTGACGGGACAGAGGTGTTATTTCATCATCTAGCACACGATCTACTGTCTACCAATTTTCCCTTGTTAGTACTGATACCGTAAAACAACGTCATGATGATCGGTTTAAATTGCTAGTAATATAAATAGAAGAAAATGAGGATCTTTCAGGAAATCTTTCAGGGTCACAGGGAGGCCTGTGTCAGCCGACACTGGTGGAAGGTGGGGTGCACTCTGAACAGCTCAACAGTCGATTGCAGGGCCATCACACACGGTTATTCACACCTAGGTGCAATTTAGAACAGCCTGTTAGCATAATATGCATTGGACTGTGGGAGAAAACTGGAATACGATCCAAATCGAATTCTGGATCCAGGATTTTTTTTTTTTTTAATGATTCTTTAATATTGTGAAATAGGATGATATTTTTTGGAGGTGTCATATTACTGTAGGCACAGCAGGGGGCGCTGTGTAAAGGTTTTGTGGATTTTCATGAAATTCGAAGTTTTAAATTTGGGGCTCTGGACAAGCAAGACTGGATTCGATTTTGTAGATGATTCAGATCAAAGTTCTGAGTCCAGGAATTTTTTTAAAAGGGCTTCTTTCTCGTAAATCTAGACAACTTTGTGTGTGAAAACCCCACGAGATCATCTGCAAACCAGCTCATCTTACGCCAACAAACATGCCATGAACATTAGAGATCACTCAGGTGACATTTTTCTCTAAGCTTGACGTTTGATCTGAACATTAACTGAAGCTTTTGACCTGCACCTACACGATTTTATGCATCGTACTGCTGCCGTGAAGCCATCGGCTCCTATCTGTCAGTGTTGTCCTACCTCGTGCATGAGGAACGTGAGCGAGAGGCAGGTAGGGCGTTTCTGTCTATCGGAGAATGCCTGCGTGACACCTCTCAGTGGCCTCTCCATCAACCTTGAGAGGAACACACACTGCATTCTAGCCTTCTGCAGCTCAGCCTCAATTCATGACAGCAGTTCGGTTTAAAATAGAGCACTGCGTGGAGCCGTTGATCTCTGCAGAGCTCTGGCAGCACCGCAGACACGTGGGATCAGTGTTGCTGGTTCATTTTTCAAGGGCAGGAAGCGGAAACTTAGGTTTAACAACAACTACCAATGTATGTGGTTTAGCCTGTAGATTAGGTTCTGTGAGAGTATTTTTTAGGTGCAGTGAACGTGTATACTGTTGAATAGGGATGTGTCAAGAAGTAATTCCTTCATCTGTGTTTCTGTATAGAGCTTTGAGTACTGTTTGTCACAAAGGCCGATCCTTGTTATGCCTTAAACACTGATTCTAATTGGTGCAGCATTTCTCTTTACGTGTATGACAATAAGAGTATCTTGTAAACCAGCTCGAGAAACTTGATATGTTGTAGTTTTTCTAAATGAGTCATTCTCTTGAGTCCATTTTAAACATATTTTGGCAGGTTGCCTGACCAAATAATTAAATACTAGCGCAGAGATGCTGAAGTGTTAAGTCATCGAAAATGCCATGAAGAAAAATGCTAGTATGGCAAACGATCATCATTCATGCAAATGATTGCCCTGTTCCTATCAGGAAGCTGGTAAAGTCGTGTTTGGTGGGATCAAAACGGTTAGTTCTTAAAAATAAAAAATACGTTGGTTGGGTAGCACAAGCTTTTAGCTGAGAACGAGTCACAAACTCTTCTGTTTGTTTCTTTACTGTATAGTAGGTTTAACCAATCAGAGCATGCAACTGCTAATATCTGGCGAGCTAGAATAGAAAGTGTGTGTGTGTGTGTGTACGTATTCTGCACCTTTAGCCTTGTTTACAGTGTGTAATCGCTGTGACATGGTTGCTCCAGTTGGTCAGGTCGAGGCTCAGCAACATTAATGTGGCAATAAAATGCAGTCAGCTGACGACCTGAATGTACCGAGTGAGCAGGTTAATCACATCAGGGGACGATTTGTTCCTTAATGCTGTGGATATATAATTGGAGCTCAAGTTATGAAAGTGTGGTTAACGTCATGTAAGGCAATGAGATCATATCCGTCCCAAGGTCGCAGAATAACGGTGTGTGTGTGTGTGTGTGTGTGTGTGTGTGTGTGTGTGTGTGTGTGTGTGTGTGTGTGTGTGTGTGTGTGT
>JBCNYH010000003.1:24670124-24691256 GCA_039654325.1 Tandanus tandanus
GTGTGTGTGTGTGTGTGTGTGTGTGTGTGTGTGTGTGTGTGTGTGTGTGTGTGTGTGTGTGTGTGTGTGCGTGCATATATATATGAACATTTTAAGAAAATATTCTTTTAAAATATACTTCAGGTTATTTTTTCTTTTCTTTTCTTTTTTTTTTTTTTTTTTACTGAATTTATTTCTATTTTAAGTCCTGTGTGAGTCTTTTTAATTTGAGATTAAACTATTTAACCACAGAAATTAAACCCCAGCTGATTAAGCAGCCTGTACGACAAAATCTCCTGCACCAATAACGACCCTGTTTCAGAGTCAAGGTCACCCAGGTCTGCTCAGCATTATATACCTGCCACAAACATTGGCACGATATTGATTACTTAAATAATTACTTTGAATACATGTAGAGCTGTAGACAGGTTAGAGAAAAGAGACACCTGGGACAAACAGAGCTCACCTGCCTGTTAGGTATTAGTTCATATTAGCATGAGAGGCCTGTCGGTTTAAGAGCATTTGCTCATTGATATTTACAAAGTTTTTATTTCGCATGCATGTTTTAATGTACTATGACACACTTCAGTGCTTTAACTGTAGCTTGGATGTATTCATTAGTGTGCAGAGATGATAAATGTTCTTTTAAGAATCAGGCTCTTGGTTATGTGGAAATACTGACTAACAAGTTCTGGACCCATCCTGATAAATCTGCAGACGTACCTTGTGGTTAACATACCAAGGAATATGAAGGTCACCAGCCGGATTCAAAGAATATCTTCGATCACATTGTGCAGCGATGAGATGGATGGAGAGATGGGGGGGGTATGTATGTGTGTCTGACGGCTTGTCGCGCTGACCTAATGGATCGGAAGCTGCATTCCTGCTGCTGCACTTTCTTTTCTCCCTCATCGAGTGAAGCAAAACGAGGCAGCATGCTTGGCTAAGCAACCAGCAGCCAGTCCATTTCTCAAAGGTTAATAGAGCTGCCTCATAATGCACACTAATCAGCAGCTAATGTGTTTGCTTTCTATTAATACCCACCCAGGTCAGCGGTGACGAACGGCTACCTTTCACTCAGGAGGCGTGCCAAATTGCCATTTCTCCTTCTTTTGTTTTTGGCCTCAGTCCGTATGCCAGAAAGAGTGAAGCCGTTATGTTAAGTGGAATGAAGAGTTGTATTTTTTTCTTTTTCTTTTTTTTTTTTTTTACAGGCAGAGTAGCTATGAATTACTAATGGGCTGTGAATCCTCCAGAGAGCCCCCGTGACCTGCGGACAAATGGAGAGAGGAGCGCTTGTGTTCTTAAAGAGCTTTTGTTCGCAGGCATTAGCATTAAATCACTCCAATCTACGGGAAGCTGCGTAGCTGATTTCAGTAAACGTAACAATCAGTGAAAATCCTAAACTCCTCGTTTTTACCCGTCTCTTTTTGAAATGAAATCTTATTGTTTAACACACTGTGCCACGCTGCGTATGTTTCAGCCCCCCGAAGTGTTTGGACGCGCGTTCAACCTGCCGCTACGGAAAACGCTGAATGCGAGATTGAATGGCGTATGACAGCGAAGGCTTAGTCAGTGGGATCGGGTGTTTTGAGAGAGATTGAGAGGGTACGCCAAGGATTTTCTGCACCAAACACTGGCCTGCATTGTCAGAGCTTACTAGAGAAGACGACAGAGACAGAGCGCTATATGTTCAGATTTTCACAGCTATGCTTACAGAAAAAGAAAAAGGTCAGATGTCTTGGTTTTACGCACACACACACACACACACACACACACACACACACACACACGATTGAAAGAGTCTCTCTTTTGCGCACACACAGTGATGAAGGTAATTGCTGATTAAGTCACATGACTAAACCTTTTCCTGTTTTACTAACCAATTGTTATTTCAGAGTCCAATGAATTTCCCGAACTCTTGTTAAATAGAATCTTAAAACAGAAAATAAAATGGCTGAAATTTGTTTTCGGAACCTTGCTGTGAAAAAGTATTTGCCCCTTTCTGATTTTCTCTCTTCTTGTTTAATAGCGGAGCTCCGATGATGAGGGAAAAGCGTCTCACCATCGAGTTGCTTTTGGAATATCAAGCAGTGTCCTTCCGCCTGTCCATCCCTCCGGCATCCGTGTACACGGGGGAACCCTGTGGAGATATTTTGCATGCTGGTATATAATCATTGTAATGGGAATGAATGTCTGAGTGATGGTAACTTCTTCCACTCTATTTTCCCCTTCAAACTGTTAGTCATTTCAAGCCATAACATAAAACACTTTTTTAATAAAACAAAATGCAAATTATTATACAGTGTAAACAGAATTTTATGTGCCAATTTGTTTTTAGCTGGCAAAACAAACTATTACTGCCACGCAATGCATTACTCATTTGAATAGTAAGACTTTTAACCCAATCAATGTTTGATGTTTCTGGCGAGTATAACGTGCTTACGGGAGTGAACCTATGGCATCTCGCTACCCTGTGTTGATAGCGGAGCTCGCATCCTATGGATACTCGCTCGCGCTCTTACTAGGATTAATGATTTCTTAGATATTTTGTCGCTAACTGTCATTGATTCTGCTGGCAAATCCTACATTTTACAGAGTAAGCAACTCACAAATAAACAAGTAATGATATCCTTGTGTTATTGAAATGTTCTCTAAACTTGCGGGTACTAAACTTTTCATGTCGAGACTAAGACTGCGTGTTTGGTTCCCTCATCTTTATTCCCTTCTATAAACAAGTTATTAAAATGAAATAATCTGGATATATGTGTAGGATACTTGTATGGGGAAATCATATGGGAGCTCCGTGTTTAGGCACTGCCTACATCTGTATATTATAACATAAAGAACAGCCTGGCTAAGTTTTCACATCGTCTTGTGTTTTACTGAAGCACAGACACTGACCCCCGTCTCCCTTTTTTGTTCACTGCTGTATTTTTATAGCTTTCTTTCTCATGTCTTGTGGAATTTTTGATCGCGGTATAGTATGTTGTTTCTTGAGTCCTTTTAGGGAACTTGTGTACATATTCCTGGACATGTTGTATTTAAGTGATGGTTAGCTTCACTGGTAGCACTCAATGTTGGGATGACTAATTTAATATAACGCTTTGTTAATTCAATTCGGTTTGAGCAACGGAGCGGCAATTCATTTTGCACATTTGGCGAGTTTCAAACTGCGTCCTCAGGTTGTCATGTCTATTAAACAGGGCGAACCAAAAATCTCTCTCACATTTCAAATGTAAATTTAAAGAAGGTTGAAGATAATGAAATGATTATTTGCACACATGAATACAGTTTTTATTTCTTTGGAGAAACTTCTATGTACCTTCTGTCCGTTGCATTAATATCTTAGGAAACTTTTTGAAGGCCACGGCTCGAACACTTTGAGCTTGAAGAACTTGATGTGTGGTTTCAGTAAGACGGCGCTACAGCGCACTCAACTCGAAGATCATCGGAAGTGCTGAGGGAAATGTTTCTGGATTGGTTGATCTCGTTGTGTGCCGATGTTGGGTGGTCAGCCCGTTTCTCTGACCTCACCGTTGCGTGGCGATGTTGGGTGGTCAGCCCGTTTCTCTGACCTCGCCGTTGCGTGGCGATGTTGGGTGGTCAGCCCGTTTCTCTGACCTTGCCGTTGCGTGGCGATGTTGGGTGGTCAGCCTGTTTCTCTGACATCGCCGTTGTGTGGCGATGTTGGGTGGTCAGCCCGTTTCTCTGACCTCGCCGTTGCGAGGCGATGTTGGGTGGTCAGCCCGTTTCTCTGACCTCGCCGTTGCGTGGAGATGTTGGATGGTCAGCCCGTTTCTCTGACCACGCCGTTGCGTGGCGATGTTGGGTGGTCAGCCCGTTTCTCTGACCTCGCCCCTTGTGTTTTTTTCCCCTTTGGAGCTACCTTAAATCACAAGAATATAATCATTGACCCCAAACTCTTAAAGCCTTTACGGTTGCTATTCAGCAAACCCGTCATGACTGGGCGAGTCATTGCAACCTTCAGAAATCAGCTCCAAGCGTGTATTGACCATGACAGCCATAATTTAGAGCATGATCATCACGATGTATAAATCACGATGCATTAAAACTGTATTGTATGTTGTTTGATGTTTGTAAATAATAATTTGACTATCGTTCACGGTTTTGTTTCCATTTACCTTTGAAATATGGGGGGTTTCATTGGGTCACCCTGTACGAAATCAGATACAGGACACATAGAAGGAACCAGGAAAATGGAGAAAACCAGAAAGGTGGTAAGGAATATTTCATTTCACTGTACGTAACAGGAATTCAGCAATGCACTGATATATATTGATATTGATACTGGGATAAATGGCCTGATATTATTGTGAAAGATTGCAGGTATCAGTAGCTGAGAGTCGTTTAATTGTTGAGCCATTGTACCGGTTGTAGTTTTCTTTAAGGGGTCGGGGGCGATTGACTTGACTTGAAAAGCTCCAGGCTACTAGTTTTATGTGAGTAGAACACATCACACGTAATCCACCCAGAAAGCAATGAGACATAGTGAGAGTTTGAGCAAATTGGCGAAGAGGGTGCGGGCAGATTGAGAACACTATTTTCTTTTTCATTTCCACACTGCTGGCTCACAAATCACTCGCACTCTGTCTGTTTCAGAGCCTTGTCACTTGCCTGCCTGGTCATTAATCATATTCGTGTGATGAGGTGTTTTGTATTCACATTAATGGGAAAAAAAAGATAACGACTTGTCTCGTTCTGTTCTGGGGCTACTGCTAGTAAGAGCATCACCTTAAATAATCCTATAAACACTCTTAATGATGCTCAGTACCAGTTTCGACATACTACTATCTATATCCCTGAACAGCAGATACACACCTGAATTTTTATATCTCAGAAATACAGTATATCTAAATTATTTTGGTTCATGGATGTCTGAGGTACTGTTTTTATTGAACATTCTATTCCGGATGTAGCCCTCCTCTGTTATAATACCTTCTCTCCTTTTGGGAAGGCGTTCCATTACGTTTTGGATCATGGATGTAGGGATTTGTACTCGTTCAGCCACAGGAGCCTTAATGAGGTCAAGCAGTGATGTTGGACGAGGAGACCTTAAAAGCAGTCAGAGTTCCAGTTCTCTGACTGGAACTCTGATCTGATTTACATTTATTTATACAACGGAGCTGTTGAAGGTTAAGGGTCTTGCTCAAGGGCCCAACAGAGGCAGCTTGGTGGTACTAGGGCTTGAACCACCAACATTCTGATCAAAGCCTTAACTACTGAGCCAACACTGGCCACGATGTTCAGTGGGGTTGAGGGGAGGGCTCTGTCCAGGACACTAAAGTTGCCATGTCTTTATGGAGCGTGCTTTGTGTACAGGGGCACCCACATGCTGGAACAGCTTTGGGCTTCTTACTTCCAGTGAAGGGCTTCCATCCTTGTATCAACAGGTTTGCGAGGAACCAGACATGGGTATGATAGTCGGGTATCCCGGATGAGGAACAGAGGGGGTTTCAAGAAGGAACCTCAAATGGCACGGAATCGTTGGTCGACATTACGTTCCTTCTGAAAATGGAAGGTCATATTCATTTTAGCCACACCCATTACTAATCACGTATACATTGATTGTGAACGAGTCTGATCTTACTTACAGTACGGGATGATATGCTTTAATATGCTAGATTCAATTTTCTCTTCGATCTCTTGTAGATGAAAGATAAAAGTATTGCTGAAGACGTACAGTGCCATACGTTGGAGTGATGCAGCTAAGCTTTCCATTTCCAGCTGTAATCAAATAGATTTTTTTTAAATTCTGTCTTAGGTGCATTTTTATTTGTAGCAAGGGTTGTTATGGATTCCTTCATAAAGGAAAGAAAAAGAAACAAGAATTGATTTAAAATAGCAGAATTTATCACCCACATGGCGTTTTTTTTTTTTTTTTCAGCCGGTGGCATGATGCGTGTCCTGATTTAATTGTAGCCTGTAATTAAAATTCATTGACAGAAGTACAAAAATAGGCTGTATGTTTTTCCACTAACAAGGTGATAGCATCTGTATGTAGCGTAGCTTTATTATAGTCAATAATACCAAGGTCTTGCATAGTTGGTTGATGTGTGAGAGCTGTGGTTGGGGTTATTGTGAGCATTCCAGCGGATTTTGGAAGCTGCCTCTTGCAGGAATATGGGTGGTAGATGTATGCACCTGCCTGAGAAGCGTGAGCATCTGCCATGCAAACGTCATAGCCGTCATGTCTACCGGCATTAACTGTGATGCATACACGGCAGTACCTGTTGCGTGTACATTATTACCGTCAGGGATTTACCATTCAGGCTATTTTTGATTTCCCCCGTTTTGTTCCTCCCCACCAAGTGTTGCCTCCCTATCGCATACGACCACCACCATCCAGGGAGGGGTGTAAGCATGCACATGCCCCCTCCAAGATATGCGATGCTGCCACTCGCCTCTTTACGAACTGCTGCGCATGCGCTTTTGGAGGAGGCCTAATCCGCCACCTTTGTACGAATGAGCTCACAGCCGCCCATAGATCGGCTGGCGATCACTGTGAGTGACATCATAATCACTGGTCGATATCGCCCCCTCCCGTGAGAGCTCGGCCAATTAGTTGACACGGACTCCTGGTTGCAGATGGCGGCGGCATCAACCTAGATTTGACCCTGCGATCTCCAGGTTGCTAGTCACACGTCGACTTGTCTTGTCGACGTGCCACTCGGGAGCCATTCAGGGTATATTCCTCACGGATACCTTTACGGGTGCAACAGTTGAACTGATTTCACCAGGACCGAACTTTCTGTGAATGGATGCCACGCCCTCCTGAGTTTTCAGGCTAGCTCACCAGCTCTCACGTATTCTGATGGACGTGTGCAGATCACTTATGGGATAATGCTGGTTGACCCCTGAAAGGCAATAAATCACCTGCTGTCAGGTAATTCTGGCTATGTGAGACCGAGCTTGCTTCGTGTTCGTTTGCTATGTCAGACAGGGACTAGAGTCGTATCAGTCAAAATCCCTGTTGTTAAAAGCCTGTTTCATAGTCGGTTGAGTATAAAAAGAAACCACAAGGCAAGGATTTAAAAATTGATACTAGATAAACAAAGTGCAAATTCAACAAAGATTACCACGTGACGTCTGTTCTGATGAACAGGGACTATGTTTAAAAGGTACTTTTGTTGTTTGGTTCTACAGAGACGAGAATGTTGTAATATGGCACCATGGTGTATTCTGGCTTCTATTCCCAGGATAGTCCCCTGATCTGTTAATCTGCAACCCTGAAGATGAATGAATGAATTATTTAAGATAATGATCTCACCGACACTGGTCTTCATAGTTAAGGGGAGATTTAGTGCAGACATGGAGCAGAACTACACAGTCATTCCTTTTCTCTCTATCAATACCAATACACTTCGGGAATATTTTTGTCTGTAAAACACCATCACATCAACCTGATTAATGATTATGGCTTGCAGGTTGAATTGTTAGTACTTGTTTGCTTGTAATTAGCAACAGCTGAAACCTGTGTGTGTGTGTGTGTGTGTGTGTGTGTGTGTGTGTGTGTGTGTGTGTGTGTGTGTAAGTAAATGCACCCATGATACATTGGGCCACTTTTGTGGTTTCTGTGCAACGTGTATTTTTACCTGAGAGAGCTGAAAACCCCCTGCAGGACATGTTCTCTGAGACAAACATCCATTCACACTTACACCCAGAGGCAATTTGGAACGGCTAATTTGCTTAATGTACATATCTTTGGACTGTGGGAGGAAACCAGAGCACCTGGAGGAAATGGCAGAAAACACATAAATAACAATCGCCAGCCACGGGCCTCGAACCTGAAACCTTTGCTGTGAGGCGAGAGTGCTTCCCATGACACCATCGTGCCCATAACACTTATTCGCCTCACGTTCGGCGGATGTTGCTGAAGGTCAGGTGAGCTGTGCGTACTTTCAGCAAAGCTAAATGCTGTGTAGGCAATGGCTTTTTTTTTTACAGCCTACTTATTCAGTTAATGATGTCACCCACTTCAAGTGACCATGACAACTTGTGAGTATCCATTGTTTTGATTCAAGCATTATCCACTCAAGATAATGTTTTTTAAATCCCCTGATAATAGACCAATCAGATTGTGGTGTTCCTGTGTAGTGCTAAATTAATAAGTATGCAAAATAACTAGTGTGTGTGTGTGTGTGTGTGTGTGTGTGTGTATATATTCAGATTCAGATCGATTTTTATTAAAATTTTCGATATTCAAGCTAAACAGGTACTCTATCTGAAATATCCTCAATGAATCGATATTGAATCGAATCGATTCAGGAAATCAGTGGCAATAACTGTAAGTCACTCTGGATAAGAGCGTCTGCCAAAATGCTGTAACTGTTCTTTATTTATATATATATGGACGTGCTTGGACGTGTCCGTGTGGAGTTTGCATGTTCTTCCTGTGCTTGCGTGGGTTTCCTCTGGGTATTCCACACGTAGTAGTTTCCTCCCACAGTCCAAAAACATGGCCAGTAGGCTAATTGGCTGTTCCAAATCACCACTAGGTGTGAGTGTGAATGGTTGTGTGTGTTGGCCCTTAGATGGCCTAGCTGTACCCCCCTTCCCGCTGTGGGCTGAGATCGGCGCCAGTCTCCCCATGACCCTTATTAGGATTAATCGGCTTAAAAATAGAATGAATGAATATATTTATATATAAGAGCTAGCTGAACTCCTTAGTTAGCTACATAGGATTGTTCAAGCAGTACAAATTATGCATTGTATTTAACTAGCAAACCACTCCTGTTAAATTTCGTAATTAGGAAGATAATCTTTACTGATTATAATTGTTAGCTGTTTATCTTACAGTTCTGACTACACACCATTTGAACAAACTCTGGCTTCTTCTTAAAAATCACTGTAGTCCCTTGCTAGGTCAGGGCTGATGTCAGAGTGATGCGTATCACTCAAGGGTCTAATTGGTGATATGGACAGTACGTATAGAGGACATTCTGCATGTGTACGATTAATGCGTGAACTGTTGGCACTTCATTAGCAGAGCTAAACATCTTGAAAATGTCAGGCATTTGTATATGTGTGTGTGTGTGTGTGTGTGTGTGTGTGTGTGTGTGTGTGTGTGTGTGTGTGTAATTGCTACATAGTGGAGACACTTTTAACAAACAGAGTGAGGACATTTTTGGGGAAATGGGGATATCTTGGCCGGTCTTCACTTCTTCAAAGGGCTACCAAGTGCATTATCGGTGAATGTCCCCACAGAGATAGAAGTATAAGATTGTATGTGTGTGTTTCGTGGCCGGGAAATGATTGTGATCTGTAGAGAAACAAGGGTTGATTGCCATGCCACATACACGTGTACACAGGAAGAGCCACATGCAGGGACAGGCTAAGCAACTTGAGTTGCTTAAGAGCAAAATAAATAAATAAATCAGTGTTTTAATACAGCGATCTAATCCGCTGAGTTAATAACCTTTATCTCTGGTAATTGCAGGGGTCTAAAAGCTCTAATGCTGCGGAACAAATGTGTCTCATGGCCCACAGAGAGTTCAGTGTGTGTGCGTGTGCGCGCGCGCGTCTGTGTTCGGACGAAGTGTGTGGGAGAGAGAGCGTCCTTTATTTATAAAACAAGTGCGTATGAAATCGGAGCAGGCTGTGCGTTTAGAAATGTATTCTGTATATAATACGCTTGTCAAACAGTGTGTTGGCGTTCCTGCTAATGCTACCAATGGCAATGTCCAGCGAACGCCGGCATGCTTAGTGACATGAATGCCAAAGCACACGTACGGCGCGAAACAGAGCAGGCTGCGTTAGGTAGAAACATGAAGGATTAGTGGCGCGTGTCTGAGATTCGCAGGAAATCAGTGCATCGCCGTCGCTTTGTGTTTTCATCACGAGGCAGCTCTGAAGCTCTGCTGATGCTAACCGTGAAAATGTCAATGTTATTGAACAGCCGCTGTGAGGCAAAGTCCTGATGTTTTTATTTCCATGCACCCTGACTCGAGGGTTGATGTTAGATGGAGGTGTGTGTGTTGGGAGTGGAGGAAGAGGGTAAAAAATATAGTGTAAGTGTGTGTGTGTGTATGTGTGTGTGTGTGTTTGGCTAGGGGGTCGGGAACTGTGATGTCTCTAGGGCCTTGATGCTTAGATTAATTTTTGCAGCATAAGTGCTTTCGCTAAATGTCATCGATTCAAGTGGCTGGCTGAAAGGTGCCGTCACTTAGACGGTGCAAATTTTCCCTCCCCTACCCCTTAAGTCACCACCACCACCACCCAAACCCCTCCTCTTTCCCCACCATGCAGTGAAAATGAATGCTTTGTTAAACAAACCATCAGCGTGATTCCCCAGTGCCATCCCTTCACTTATTTGCTTTGTTTACCCGTGTGATAGTACAGGCTTGCTATGACTGTGTGGCATTTTCTCATTTATTCTGTTCAATCATGTATTTGTTTCTTTTTTGCGATCGTCCTTTTGTCTTCAGAAGCACTGGCTGATAGGATGTTATAACATGATATTAGCATTGTTGTAATGAAATATCATTACCGGAAACGTTTCTGAAATCATCGGGGGTATCTTTGGGACGTTATGTTATAAGAATGACCATCATGTTACTTGTTAGGGGTTCAAGCGATGCCCTGTGACGTCCCTCAGCTGTTACAGTAGAAATACGGATTTCATATGCGTTTGGTCATGTGATTTTTATTTATTTATTTTTATTATATGTTTATTTGAGTACTGTATTAATTCCAGCAAGGGATATTTGGACTTCGGCATTCAACCCACGTAAACAGTGAGTGCACACACTCAGAGCAGTGGGCTACAACACATTGCAGCTCCCAGAGAGCAGTTGGGGGTTAGGTGCCTTGCTCAAGGGCACTTCAGCCATGAATGTGGAGCAAGGGAAGGTGCAGCTCACTCCCTCCGCTGCCACACATTTTCCCTGCTGGTTCGGGAAGCGATCCAGCGACCTTTCGGTCCCAAAGCCGCTTCTCTAACCATCAGGCTACGGCTGCCCCCAGTGATGTGCTCAGAATCGTATGGTGTTCTTAAAACAGTCCTATGACTGTCCCATGTTAAACCCACAGTACTGTAGGGCATTTTTATGACGGTGTGCACGTACTTCATGTAACATGCTATACATCATGGATGCTCCCAAAAGATTTCGCTGTTGATGGGTGTCCCAGGCAGGTGTTATAAGGGTAGTGCAGCTCCTTTAAGGACTGAATCAACTTCGGCTTGGGAGGAAATTAGTAAATAAGTAATTAGTAAATGAATAAATTAGTAAATTAATAAATAAGCCTCCAATGTGTTTCTTGACCACAGTCTGGAGCGAAAGCAGGAAAGGTTAGTACTAAGCTTTCTATTCACTGCCATTCGCTAGCTGATTTCCGCATTCATTTCTATCACCTGTCTTGTTAGTTTAATTATCCGTTTAATTAGTTCATTTTCCGTGCTCCCGTCAATGTTTGGCGTTGCCTTGCATGGTGAAAGTTTGTCTACCTACCTGAGTCTGAGTGGTGGTATGAGCTTTTTTGGGGGGGTTTCAGCTTTGTTATTATTAATAATAAATCTGTTTATTTTTATTGTTGTCATGGCAGCCTTATTGAGTTTGCTGTACCTCATGTAATCATGCATCAGTCCCTTCTGTCGTAGCCACAATATAAAAAAAAATTGCAGGATGTTTGTAAAAGAAAATTTAAATTTGATAGAAGTCTATTTAAAATTGATAGAAGGGGTTGCCTTCTTGATAGAAGTGGTTTTTATGTTTTTGTAATGCTCATGATTTTCTGTTTTCTCAGTAATGGTAATGATAAACTGCGGGGGTTTTTTTGTTTGTTTTGTTTTGGTTTTTTTGCTTCTGCGGTATGAGACTGGGAAAACAAAAACAGAGACTGGTGATGGAGCCACTGATTACACATAACTGCTGTCACATAAATGATAAGAACTAACTTGTTTAGTGGATGTTCCACAGCATTAACTGTAAACTGTCATTATAAATGTTATTTATTAAAGCTGGGATTGGTAATCTGGAAAGATAGCAAGATTTGAATGTAGCATCTCTTCAGGGCTCTTGCTATACCCTTCCTAGCCTTTATAGGTCTTTCCAAAGCCACACCCCCTTCACAAACAATCTGACTGCTGGTTCATGCACGAGCAGGGAGACACGAGAGCATTTGATTGGATATTTCCTGGAGGTCCACGAGGCAGTGATTGCTTGGTAATTTTACAGTAGTACCGTGGCCATAGATGACGGATTTTTTCGGACCTTTTTCAGATCGCAAAAGTTATTGATTGCAGTTGGGGTGTAGAGACCATTTCAACCCACATAATAGTTTACCATCCCCAGCTTTAACAACTGTAACCATGGGGAAATTGCTGTGGTATATGAGGTATTTGTTGTAAATAATTTTCCTATCACAGTACACCCTCAAGGGTTTTTTTTCCTTACGTAATATCTTCGCCTGTTGCTTGGAGTCATGTAACCATCACGGTGCTCTTGCAGGAGAATGAATTCAAGCTATCGTCCAAGCTGCATGGCTTCATATCACTGTCCTCTTTCATCACCTGTCTCCTCTTTTTCCTACCCTCACTGTGGGAGTGCACTTCTATACCTCCCTCTATCTTCCTCCTTTATTTGCTACCATTGTCATTCCTACACCAGCGTTTCTGTTAAACCAAACCACCGCGCTCCAGTCTCACACCCTGCCTTCCCCGTAAAACTCTGCCACCTCCGAAGCTTCTGTGTTGGGATGTGATCATTTTTGAGGCGACCTCTCTTTTTAGTCAGTTAAAAAGTGTTGAACTGAATCACGAGATGCAAATGACAGCAATAAATCCAGTAATGATCTCGCGATGACGCCTTTCAAAGTGCTGGAGCGGGTTGCTTAATGAGTTCGGTAATTGGCTTTCTGCCGAGCGGCTGTCCATCTCTTGTTTCTTCGTTTTCTCTTGCAGTCCCTACGGATATTGTGCATATGGCCCAGTTACCTTTCAGTATACTCACCCATACCTTTATATATTATGATAATTACCTTTACTGAAGCTTAATAAGCTACATACTGTTATGTAGGCTTCAAAATGAGGTATAATACATGATTATAGCATGAAAATTGACTGAGTCACATCACTTTGTATGCCGCTAATCAGGAAATGCTACTTTTGAGCAAATAGTAATTACACTTACAGAACCAGTTTCTGAATGTCCGCATTTGAAACTCACTAACATCCATAAAATAAATGAATCCGGCTTTCGACCAATCAGCGTGATCGTACTAGCGTTTTCCTAGCAATAGATGAGATCTATTTACACCGAGTCATGTCTGTTTTGAGGCTTCTCATTGGTTTGGTGTTATATGATTGGGGGAATCCTTCTGGGAATCTGTAGGTCGCGAGAGTATTCTGGTAGCGAATCTGGATAATAAGGAAATACCCTGAGCAATCACAAAAGTGCTTTGAAAATCAGTAAAATAAGTGGATATTTCTATTGTTTTACAACAACTTGGACATGGAACCCTTTCTTAAACAAGTATTTTAGCATGAGTAGATTGTGTTTATGGATATTTGAACTTGGTCATGTTGAAGATTTTGCTTTGAAGGATGTATTTATGGTGATATTGCATTTTCGTCCAGGTACGCCATTTTCAACTTACTTTGGCTCTTACTCAAAACACCACCTTGCCACTTAATCCGTATTCTGCCGGAGCAGGTCACATGTGGTGTAAAAACATCACTACACGGTTATCAAATGTAAAACAGCAACCTGACTAACATTACATTTCACACTAGCAACGCTTAATCTTCATGTAGGGGATACTGTGTTTTAAGGGGTTGTCCGCTTCTGCCGCCGCTGCAAACACTTCTTGTTAACACTCTCGCAGTGCCCTACCAGCCTAACGAAACTGGGTCACCTTGACCTTTTTTTCAGTTCACAGAGGTCAAATCATCAAAAATGTTGATTTGTTTATAAGTTCTTTTGGAAAACTATAGTAAGTGTGTATTAGGCTTTGTAATGTCTTCGTTGGTGGAATAGCTAGGCAAGTTAATTGTACTACCTACATGTTCTAACCAGTCATACAATTTGTCTGTGGTTTCTCTTAGCCGTTTGTTTTGTTGTTAGTTAATATTAGTTAAGTAATTAGTAATTAAGCTTAATGCCTAAATTTTTCCGTTACAACTGATTAATTCTGCTGTTTTTCACATTGTCATTCATTTATTGTTTATTATATCGTTAGACTCATAGCATGATTACCTAACTCAGAAAATAGTGGTGCCAAAAATACTCAAACAGATGACTTGGGCAGATATTGAATGATTTTGGAATGTTGCAAGTATTCTGATTGGCTGATAACAATACATTGTGACTCTGCAGTGTTGAGTTCAGTAGATATCTCAATCTGGCAAATAAATCTGATTTGTGCAGTTACGCTCTGAAGCTAACGACATAACACGGTGTTCTATTTTCTTGGATTTTTTGTAAACTGTTTTTGATGGGTTATTATTTATATGATTGTTTAATTTGAATGGCGTACCTTACATTTACACACATTACATTTGCACACATTTATGCAAAAGGACCAGATTCACTGTTTTTAATGTTTGTTCCAAAACCCTGATTAACATTCACCATTAATTAAACTTTTAATACACAAATCATAATGTTTCATGTTTTTACATTAATGACTTCTATCAAAAAAGGATAAAAATGATTAGTGTGGTCAGAGTTATGGATTTAACCAAGCAACCAATCTGTATGTTAACTGATCTTAAGCAAATACAATGAATTTAATAGTAGAGAAGAGCTGATTCACGCTGTTTACTGTGTGGTCAGCCATGCTGATTTGAGATCGTTCTGTAAACGGGGAAGGAAGTGGTGGTTGAAATGACTTTCCGAAACTGACGAGTAGAAATTTCAAATTGAGGGGCATTTAAGGTGTTTTCCTGGATGTACATGAGGAATTACTGGTTGCAACTCAAATGCTGCATTACTCCGAGTCATTTCTCTCGTTCATGGTTATTATTATTATTATTGAGTATTTTACTCATCATTCAGAAATTTTTATTTAATCAATTTCATCAAAGATGAACTAAATTCCAGAAAAGTCCTCCGGGTATTCTAGTTTCCTCCCACTGTGTGTGTGTGTGTGTGTGTGTGTGTATTTACCGGCTTCACAAATAAATATTACAAATTTGTACTACTGGTATTGATTACAGAAAATACATTTGGAGTGAAAAAGATGTTTAATGTGTGGTTTTGCTAATGTTGTTTTATTTTGACACAAAAAAAATTGCCTTTTTAATGAGATGGCCCGAACGTAACGTCTGTCAACATCCATATATTTGATATCTTGGTCTATGTGATGTAGATACCAGCAAATATCTGTACTTGGTTTTAGTAAACTGAAAAGAAGGGAGCATTGGTTGGTAACATACAGGTAGTTCTATCAACATGAATAAAACACAGGTGAAACGTCTTTTTAAACCAATTACATGTTCCGTTCATTTACAAATTGGTTCACACGTCAGTGGAAAAAACCCTGAAGCCAAGACCGAGTCTCATGAATATTTATTACTTCTGGACATGCTCAGTGGACACTTTTCCGACTTCCTTGATTTTAGCCACAGGTGGTGTGATGTGTCCGTCAGTGTTACGTGACATTAATTTAAAGTGGCTTTAGAATTTATTCTGTGGATAATATTATCTTTTAATGAGCATTATTGTTTTCTTTAGAGCCCTTTAGAGGAATTTTGATTGTTTTTATGATTTAAAATTTAAAAAAAAAATGCCCCCCAGAATGTACCCAAGACCAAATAATGAGCCCTATACACACACACACACACACACACAGTGGGAGGAAACTGGAATACCTGGAGGAAACCCACTCATACTCCGGTTTCCTCCCACAGTCCATAGATACGTACATTAGGCTAACTGGCTGTTTCAGATTGCTCCTAGGTGTGAGGGTGAGTGTGAATGGTTGTGTGTTTGTTGGCCCTCAATGTTCTGCCGAGCTGTTCTGGGTGTACCCCGCCTTCACTCAGTGTAGGCTGAGATAGGCTCCAGCTTCCTTTTGACCCTAGTATAATTAAGCGGTTCGGCATATGAGTGTGTGATGAGAGTCGGGCTTTCCTTGTTTTTTTCTGAGCATTTTATAACCACGTGACTGTCAGAGACTGTTATAAATGGCAGACGATAAATTAACAATGAAGGCTTTTAACGGATATTCAATATTCTTACTGGGTTTGATTTGGAATAGTAGCAAAATCATCACGGTGAGCGCATGAATAAAACTTTACCTCACATGCCCACTACTGTGGACACTACAGAAGCTGGCTTTAATTTAGGACTACTATTATCACTGCAGTGACAGCTTCACTTATATAGAAATTACACCAGTGAAGAGTCGTAATTATCATTCCATCAGCTTAATGCACATTCCACACATTATAGTGATGACTCCTAGCTGTTCTCTCACTGCAGCGAATAAAAAGGCTGCCGTCGTTTTTCAATTTGGAGGACGGTTATATAAAAGCCTTGGTTACAGCAGCGAAAGGACAAATTCAGTGAATATTCAGTGAATCAGTAAAATGTGCCACAGACGTTTGGTGATATGATGGCCGTTCATCATAGGAAGAGATTATTCGAGACATATGTACAGATATAAAGTTACTTTTGCCAAGATAGCTACTCGACTCAAGGGCAAAGCTGGATCTTCTCGTCAGACCGAAGTCTGGGCGAATATCGTGAACGTGACGGCAAACGGTAGAACCTACTAAATCCTACTAGGGTCACCGGGAGGCTGAAGCCTATCTCAGCCGACACTGCGCAAAGGCGGGGTACATCCTGAACAGCTCGCCAGTCCGACAGAGGACCAACACTCTCATAACCATTCACACTCAGGCTCACACCTAGGGGTAATTTGGAACAGCCAAATAAATGTGCATGTCTTTGGACTGTGGGAGGAAACCGGAGTACCCGGAGGAAACCCACTCAAGCATGGACATGATCATGTCAACTCCACACAAAAAACAAGCTCACCAAACCCGGGACTCGAACCCAGGACCTTCTTGCTATGAGGCGGACGTGCGGACCGTTATGCCACCGTACCGCCCTTCAGTAAGGACTCAAAACGCGAACAGTACTGCAGCTCTACACCCGTAAAAGAAGCTGCTAGACATTGACGTAGATAATTGTTCTTTGCAAGTCAATGGAGGCAGTTGTGAAGTGTTTACCGACATCGATATGTGTCCACATCCAGCGAATATAACCTTTAACCTCCAGCACCTGTTTTATTACTGTTATAGTAAATAAAAATCAATCAGCAAGAACCGTAAATGACCTTCTTGAGGATTCCTCGAGGCTAATCACGAGCTAGGTGATGATATCGTCAAAAATAAGAATTCCAAGCGAAAATCACTAAACAAAATATTTCCGCTTGATCCCTTGCTTTTGTCTGCTGATAAAACGCGACGTGCAGCTGTATACATGGTGACGGAGAGGCTGAAAATCATTAGAGATGCGCTGATAGCAGACAGAGCGCTGCACAATCCTGACGCTGTAATGTTTTTATTGAATTTTGCGTGGCTTTGTGAACTGGAATGTTTTATTAATAGCTGAGAGAGTAGTCATGCCTCAGGCCATTCCCTGTATATCTGAAATACCACTTCTGCATGCAGCCCGTGCTCACACAGCTGTCCATTGAGTACAATAAAGTCGGCTTTTGTGTCTCTGCTCGATATCCGCGGACGAGGTGAAGCCCAGGTTCAGTGTTCGGGATCGATTGCGGCCGTGGAGAAAAAATTGTGCGGACCGGAGATTTTATTTTTTTTTTTTAACACACATGTGCACGGAGAACACAAACACTGAAAGATGTTTGAAGGATATCAGTCTTGAAGTGTGCGGTGTCATGTGTGGCAGTCTCTCACTGCTGCTGCTGTTGCTGTCACTCGGTTTGTTTTCTCCCTTTGCTGGAATGTACCTGCAGCCTGGGAAAACAATACCGCCTCTGTGACTCCTGCTGAGCGCCGTCTACACACCGCTCTCCAAACAGATTGAAACTTTCCTCCCCGTTGTTTTCTTTGTGCATAATTCTCTAGAACTCTGGCGTATCTGTACAAGCCCCCAGCTCTGGTGCTGGAGCTTCAGTAGCCTGCGTGACATTAAAAACCTGGTGGACTCGCAGGAAATTAACATGTCGTCAGCAGTGGCCCTGATCGGCATAATAATGGCAGCACAGTTGGTTACTGCAGCCTAAGACGTAAGTGCTATTTAAAAAAAAAACACTCCAGAGGCCACTTAATTGCCCAACAATGACCTTAATGTTTTGGCGTAAGCGCTCAGTCTTAAAGCTGTTCAACCCATCTGGCCACCTCATAGGTGTCTGTCGCCGAGCTCTTATATTCTGGAAGTAATTCAGCAAGCGTTAATTGTTTTAATCAATTCCAGTCAGTTTAAAAAAAGCACCAAGGAGAATACTTGTGTGTAGTTTGTGAGTCACTTCAGCCCGTTTGATAGTATCGGCTCGTGTTATCGTGTAAAGAGTGAGTCATTAAAAGCACGCTTGAAATTA
Source organism: Tandanus tandanus (assembly GCA_039654325.1). Classification (NCBI taxonomy): domain Eukaryota; kingdom Metazoa; phylum Chordata; class Actinopteri; order Siluriformes; family Plotosidae; genus Tandanus; species Tandanus tandanus. The sequence goes on from JBCNYH010000003.1 coordinate 24,688,638, forward strand.
CCCCCTTTCTGCTGCAGCCTTGCTCTGAGAGAGTCTCTTTACACATATGTATTTATATTATACAGTGGGTGGTGCACGGAGAACAGTCGGGGGTTAGGTGCCTTGCTCAGGGGCACTTCAGCCATGAAGGTGGAGGAATAGTGAGTCAACTACAGCTTGGGTTTTAAATGAATGCAATGACATTTAATGTAATGCAATCTCAAGCAAGGGGTGCCAATACTTATGAGGTAGTGCAGAAAGCATCAACTTCTTACAACACAACCTTGGGCTGTGTGTTTTTCTTGGCTGAATCTCAAATTCTGTTTTAACTATTTATGTAAAGGCACTAGGGAGGGTGCACAGCTCTGATATATTATACCTTACATCAAGTGCAAAAAAAGCTGCAAAGTGCCTGGGCGGCCATTTGGGATTCCCCTAATTAAAATACTCCCGATAATTCCTGGATCACAGGTGTGCTGGTTAGGAAGAAGACGCTACCCAAGGTGAAGTGGACTTACCGAGCGCGTCCTGAAAGTGGAATATTTTACTATAACTGCAAATCTCAAAGTGGTTTATTCCTCTTATCCTTTTATATTTGCCAACATTTCTGATTTCAAATTTATTTATAAAAAACATTCTTTTACTTTTTACTGTCATTTACTGCCTTATTCGTGGAGCACCATACTTAAATGGGCATGTTCTTTTTTCCAGGCATATTAAGTAAACTTTAAATACAGTGATACCATTTGCTTACATGAGTATCAATGACCCATGCACCGCGCACGATGAACATCGCCATCTTTTTTATTTCTCTTGAAATCGTATGCCATCTCCTGTTTCCTAACACTTGATCTCAGACTTTTCCACTCTCTACAAATCGGTGTTGCACTGCCAAGTTATTCTGCATGGGCAAGATCATACTGTCCTTGTTATTGTTACTGTAAACAGACGCAGAACCAAAACAAGATGTAGAACAGGTGAATAAGAGACACTAAGCCCTTGAGCTGTGGTGGTCTCACCAGGATACTTTTGTATTCAGAAAAAAAATCCCCACATAGTGTATTGACTAGTGAATGTTTACCTTTAATAAGCCATTGATTTGACTTTTTATGGCTTGTACATCCGTAGGCATCCTGATGCTGATTGGATCTTACTCTCTTTGGCGGGAACTTGATTTGTGTTTACATCCAACAATATATACTAAAGTAGTTTTTGTTTTTGAATACTTTTAAAGGTTTTTTTTAACTGCAAAAACAAAAAAAAAAATTCTTTTATAGAGTGTTTTGGCTTAAACTTTTGAAACATTGACAGATTCATTAGTTAATTATGAATGGGAAAGAAACACAGCCCACATAAATCTCATGGGAGCTCCGCTTTTAGGCAGTGCTTAAATCTGTATATTAATTTCTCTGTTAAAGTTAAAGCTAAAGCTTGTCGTCTTTGCCCAGAAAATCCAAAGCACAAAGTCCTCAAATAGTTTCCTGTGATGAGGGAAAACTCACTGACTGTTAGGAAGCGCTCATACTCAATTCTCCTTCTTAAATGTTGAACATCTTCTAACAAACATAATATAAAACTGTTACATCATCTTTATTAACTACCTTTTTTTATGTAGCTCCTGTGCCAAGCCGGTTCCTGTGAATGAGCTGTTACTATAGAAATACAAACGTTCTGGAAGGAGCGCATTAATATAAACCTGAATTGGAAGAAATTTGAGGTGTAGTCAGCTCTAACATCACTGCTGAGCATTTCCGGACTTCAGAAGCGCCGTATGAAATTGCATTAAGGGGTTTTAAATGTAACTTTGGTCAATACACTGTTAATATTTCACACAGATTTTCAAAATTCTGTAACCTTTGCCGTTAACCAATCAAGAAACTCTGATTTTAAGCTCCACCCACCTGACTTAGCTCAGCGTACTTGGCCCCTGGGTAGGACATCCAAATTCAGTACTTGGATACAATTTACTGAAGCGCACTTGGTGATTGTGATAAAATGGAGGATCGTGGGTAATTTGCTAAGCCATATAGCATTACTGGTGGAAGAGTAGTGGTGTGCTTCTTCACGGCATCTATAAGGTGGCAGATTGAGGGGATGCACTCAGTTAAAAACATGGCAGCCTCCTGCTTTTATGTAATGAGTCTGGACAGCAGCATCTTTAGCATTGTTAGCAGGACAGCAGCATTGTTAGCGTTGTTAGCAGGACAGCAGCATTGTTAGCGTTGTTAGCAGCGGCCTCTGCAGAAGTTTGTGGAGGGTTGAGGAAACTTGATGTATTTGTATAAGTGTGGGTGTTTAACACATAATGACTTTGTGTATTGCTTGCTTTCTTCTGCCAGTGGCAGATTTTTTTTTTTTTTTTTTTTTTTTTTTTTTTTTTTTTTTTTTCACTTTCCCCAACAAAACCCACACACAAATGTTCTCAATGCATGCAGACGCTTATCATTTGAAAGGCGCTGAAATCTTTTTTCAGGCTCGGTTATTGAATATAGAACAATCTAACACCCACTGCCTGGTTTTTTTTTTGTTTTTTTTTTTTTTTTTCTCCCTTGAAACAATTCCACTGCATTTTTTTCCTCGTCAATTTCTCTTTCCTTGTGTCCCGGAAATTTCTCCCCCCCTACAGGAGAGCTCCGCTCG
>JBCNYH010000003.1:24699804-24722122 GCA_039654325.1 Tandanus tandanus
CCCCCAAAACCCCCCCCCCCTCCCCCCCCCCCCTCCCCTCCCCCCTCCCTTACTAATGGAATGTTAGCTTGGCTGCTAACTTCAAAGCACGAGCTCCACTCAGAACCAACTTTTCACTTCAGTTTTCAAAGGAAACGACCTTTGACTGCCTCCGTTAAAAAAAATCGTCCTGTATACGGGTTCTTTAAAGGGTTATAAAGGGGAAAATCTGCTTTAGAGGGTTTTTAATTTTTATTTTTGCAGATAAACCTTTCCTGAGACCAGAGTATTGTTCTAGATTTACCTTTTCTCTTTTTAAGTGCTCATGGTTTAGAACTTCTGAGGTAAAAAACCCACAAAGGTTTGTTTTTCTGGTCTGCAAAAAGGTTCCTGTGAAGGAGGTTCTCTTTAGGACCGTTCCAAGAACCCACACAGAGGAACTATTTTCTGTTTTTTAAAAAAAGAAAGAAAGAGTAATTAGTGTACTCTCCTTTTAGTGAAAGAGAACCGTCCAGAACCTCTAACGGTTTCCTCAGTGAGGTGAAAGTGCTCCAGTGTTCCACGTTTGACCTTTTAACCTCTGGAATTGTGGTTTCCTTTTGTCTGGGGTGTGTGTGTGTGTGTGTGTGTGTGTGTGTGAGAAAGGGTTCTAAAAGGTTGTGCTTTTGTTTCTATAAGTCGTGGTGCTTTGAGTGGTTTTGTTTTTGGGTTCTTTGTGTAGTTTCTAACCCAGTCATAATCCTGGTCATGAAACTTTTCCCCGTACTCAGTCGTTATGGTTCTTATAACAGAATGAAAATAAAAACACCTATTGTTTTGTAATTGCTCAGTAATATATTAGTTTAAGGTCATGTTCTGTATCATTGACACGTCAGGTGTGTATGGGGTTATAAAGTTGGCGGATAAAGGTTCTTTGATGGTTCTTTGATGGTTCTTCGTGGTGTTTTGCCTGGGGCCCTTTTTTAAGATTTTACTTTTCTGAAATACTGAAATTCTGAAAGGGTTCCAAGAACATGACCAAAAAAAGAGAGAGTTATTTAAGTTACTCAGTAATGTGTGATAGTTTTAGGTTATGTGCTTCACCATCTTTGTCATATCACTTGTATAAGGGTTACATTTCGGTGAAAAGAGCTCCTTTGTGTCTGTGTGTATGTGTTGTTGTTGTTGTTGTTGTTGTTGTTTTTCCAGCTTTCTGCACTTGGAACCTTTTCTAAGAAAAGTCTTCATGGAAGGTTTTACATTTACATTTTTTTTTTTTTTTTTTTTTTTTTTTTTTTTTTTTTTTTTAGGTTTCTTAAACTGGACCAAAAACATACCCAGAGTGTTTTCTGGTGCATGTATGACACAAGTTCCTCATATATGAAGGTTTAAAAATCACGTGCTCTGTCATTGTAATCATATTTTTCTGTCTCCAGTGACATCAGATGAGTAATAATAAGAAAAACCACAGAACTCCTACTCAAACTGGCACGTCTCTGATGCGCATTCATAACACTCAGACGCTCTCCCCCACACACTGCCTTCCAGAGTTTGGAAGTGATGAGTTAGAGCCATTTGTTTACTGCAAACCCGAGGGGGTTTTGAAGGACTTGTTCGGCCAGTTGGAGGCTGCCGTGGACAGCCATGTCAGCTCCACTTCCCCTGAGCTGAATAAAACCACGTGAACCCTGGCCTGCGACGGCCTGTGTGTGATTAGTCAAGCCTATGGCAACGTGGGTGTCGTTCAAAGGAGAGCAAGAAAGGAAAGAAAACGAGAGGCAAGAGGATGGGTGGTGGTTTAGAAGGCTAATCTTAAACAGTATTTGTTTCACAGTTGGGCTTATCTGATATCAGTCTACAAGTCCCGTGTGTGAGGGGGAAGTGTCTTGTTTTCTTTTTCCTCCTGTAATCACTGGTTTATCAGCCATTCTTGGTTTGCATGTCCTCTAGACTCTATTTAGACTTTTTTTCTTTTTCCCTTTACACACTCCATGTGGTACGTAATCTACTCAATACACTTTTCCCCTCTCAATTATAATAATAATAAAAAGAAAGGGCTAGTTGTAAGGTCTCATGATGATGTCATTCTGGAAGAACGGAGGTTATTTTCTCCCCCAAAATAAACTGAAAACCCTGAAGCCTTAGAAAAGTCTTTTAAAAGATGATGTATGATGTTCGTATTATATCTCCCGGGCCCGTCTTAGAAGTTTGAGGTATTCATGATGAAGCAATCCTGAGATGGTTCTCCTGAGTAAGATTTCTGTCGGAGTTAAATCTTGAGCCATCGCAGAAAACGAATCGCTGCCGTTTTAGATCGAAATCCCTGCCCTGCATGCGCACGCTAAGTCGTTAATCTGTGTTTAGTTTAGTTTTTTATTTTTACGTTGTATTTTCTCTCCTAATAAATTACACACAATGAACTCTTAAAAAAAATTAAGCAAGCCACTGTCTGACTAATTCATTCAGTAATAACTGTTTATAACGGGTTATAAATCCTTCTTATACTCTTATGCACGAGGTTTGAGTACCAGCTGCAAAAACGACAAATTTTTCCATCATCTGATAGCAATTGTGTTGGTTGTTATGTATAGATCAAAGATTCGATGGTAGCTGCTCACCTTCAGTGATATGCTAAATGCTGGAGCGCTTTGGTGCGAGTTCCTACGGAGGACATTGTCAAAGCATGAGTCAGAGTGATAACTGAACGATAAGCGCTTTGGAGGAGGGAGTTCGCCTCTCTGTAAACATCTGGACAGGAAAAAAGGTTACTAAACTCTACTCTTCCTTGTTACTGGGGTGGTGTCATCGAAAAGTCCACATAATGTACCTTTTTAAAGCTTTAAATGTACAAAAGTTGTCCTCTAGTAGGGATTTTAAGGTATTCTGCGTTTGCATTAGTGCTTAAAAGGTGCAACAGATGATGTTAACACCCGACTGACAAGGACGGGTTTGTTTTCAGGGACCGGAGGCAATCATAACAGCCATATGTAGAATATTTCAACCTAATCCTTCAGTCTATGTAGTACAGAGAGTTTGTGAACTCGGTTACTCTTGCCTTTGAGGATAGCCTGAGGTGAAAAGGAGTCCGATTTGGAGAACACAGATCCTCTCCCACTGAGGAACTGAAAGCCAGAGCAAGGCACAGCATGTTTTCATTGTCTTGTATTACTCCGAAAGAAACCTCCTTTCCATTTCCTCAAAGCCGTAAGCATCACTGGAGTATTACCAACACCGAACGTTCACCGTTTGAACCCCGCACCTCCACGCCGAGTGTCGATAGCACATCAAACCAAAGTGATGTGGAAAGCACTAGAACATCTGGCGGAGTAAAACAAAACATGCATTTTTAACTTGCCATTGATTTCAAGGTGATTTTATGGTGCGTGAGCATGGTAGGTGTGTGGGATGTGCAAGTAAATATCTGTAGGGTACTTCTTTCTTACTTTCGGCTTTTATAATGACAAAGCTAATGTTTTTTCAGGTTATTTTTTTTCTGGTTTGAATATGAAACCGGATTTGCTTGCTGTTTTGTTGTTGGTTTTTTCCCTTTCACTTTATTTATTTATTTATTTATTTATTTATTTATTTTTTGAGAAACCACTGAGTCTCTGTGTCACTGCGTTTTAAGGATCTCCCCAGAGGTCAACCAGCAGTTAACTTGCACTGAATAATTGAATTAGCAAGTCGCTGTGTTTCTGAAGGCAGTGCTAGCTCGCACCGATGTCGGATTTGTTTACCTCTGACGGTGAGGTACAGGGAGAACGTTGGGAGTCTGAAGTGAAAGGGGTTGTCGGGATCTTTAACCTATCATGGTGGAGGTGCGTGGCTTTGTTTTCAGAGTTCGAGCTTGTGGCGAACTGTGTCGCCCCTGTTTCTGAAGGCAAGTGGTGAGAGCCTAGTAAATGTTTAATGCATAGACATGTACATTAACAGCTGACGGCTGTTTCAGAGCAGCTGCCAATAAGAATATCAACTGTGCCTCTGAAGGTGTTAACATGAAAAATGTTGTTGAGATAAAACTCATTAAAAAAAAAAAAGAAAACAAATTTCAGTATTCGAACAGAGAATGCAGATCAGTAAACGCTTAGTCATGGTAGGAAGATGACATGAATGTCACATCTAAATATTGAATGCTGTTGCACATAGCACGAAAGGTCAAGTTTCTGATAAATGAAATGCATCCTGAACGTTCTACACGCAGGCATCGGGGCGAACATTTGGATCAAATGGCGTCGTGCTGCAAGCAATCTTTCCTTTACAAACGGGAGGCAGCTGAGTGTTTGACAGAGCTCAGGGAGGCGTGTTATTTAATCTGCTGGTGTGATAGAAGCGACTCTCCGTCTGCCCGCCTGTAATGGCAGCGCGTCTCCCCGAGATCCAGTGCCACAGCAAATCCTGTTAATGCTATGCTTAATGAATTTCCAGAAAGGCCAGGGGTAATTAATGTCACGTTGGAGCCTCCTCGCTCTGCTGTTGTCTGTTGGATTGTCTCTGCTCAACACTATCAAACCAGGAATTCAGCCCAAGTACAGCAGATTTCTGGATTTTGGGGAAAAGAAGGAGGCAGGCGTGCTTTCATGGTTTATTTACCGTAAGCATGGTTGGTGTGCAAAAATCTACACGCTCTATTAAAGGTTAGGCTGCCTTGGAAAGCGCAAAGCACCTAAATGAGGGTTTAATTGTGTCCCTGTATGGAGCGTGTGCTTTGTTTACAAGAATGTAAGCTCCTTCTTGGCACCTCGGCTGTAACAATAGATACAGTAACTACAGACGCTTGATCATTGCCTGGGAGACAGGACACAGCACACCACAAGCAAGACAGACCAGAGAGGGACGTGTGAATTCCAGCTGTGTGGCGACCGAGATGAAATCCGTTCTCCAGAATTGATCCCGACCACAGTTTTAAAGCAGAAAACACTGCACTCTCCACTTTCTCCATGTGAAGTGAGAATCATCTCACTGGGTTGTTGAAGAACAGTAGGAGTAATTGAAGCTGATATTAGGAATAAAATAAAACTGAGGCAGAATGAGGATTTTTTTTCCCCTCCCACATTATGATAGCATGGGGGAAACGGAGACATGTTTATTCAGCATAGCAAAGGCAATAAAGACAAGCTGGGCTGTCGCACGCACCACTTTCAACCTTTATATGTTAATGGTTTTAGAGCCAAGTGTGAGCAAATCAGTAGCCCAAGTGCCTGTAACAAGCAGATTTCACGTCTGGGTTTAAAGTTTTTAACTTGCGCTTCACTGGTGGACATGTCCATTAATCAACAAGATAAAATCCTGCATTTAAAGGAGCCGTATCATGATTTTTTTTTTACTCAAATTCAGTGGCCAAAATGTCATGTAAATACGCACTGCAGCTCCAAAATACTACTCTGTATTTGTTTAATAACTTTTCAGCTTGGAAATCAAAAGGAATATAAAGTTTTTGAATCTGACGTGGAGCGGATGGGAACGGATTGCAGCATGAAGGTTTTGAAATCTTGGTAGGCTGAAAGAGTTTTATGAACCAAATTAATTTCTATTAACCCTCATAAAACTAATTTACATTTATATTAATGGTTATGTTTTGTGTGATTACACCGTTAATGATATTTAGGCTACTTTCATGATGCAGCCCCTTTGACATGGCTCGGATGTCATGACTAAAGCATGCCGTGTTTGTTCTGTGTGTTCGAAGTGAACTGTGATGAGTGGCGTTTATTATTTATCCTCTCAAGCAGTATAAGGAAATGTGTACGTTTAAGATTCAACACTAAATTCTTATGTAGAGGGTGAAGGTGATGCTTTGTGTACTGTCGGTGCTGCGAGCATGGCACTGGTTTGACGTCACTTCCTGAATTTTAGCTTAAGGAGACAATAGTTTTTATGTTTAATGCCCTTTAGTATTATTATTATTCATTCATTTTCTGAACCGTATAACCTTAATCTCGGCCGACTCTGGGCGAGGGCAGACCCTGGACAGCTCGTCAGGCCATCGCAGGGCAGAAGCTCTCTATTACCGTTAGTCTATATTAATGCACTTAATTAGCCAAAAAAGCTTTATGTAAATTATTTCTTTACATTAGACACCACTTCTCAGGCAAGTTAATTATCTGCATGCTGGAGCTTATTAACCTGTCCACAGTGCTAGTTAATACATTTCTGATTTGTCCGTTCAGTTTTGTTAGCCTCGCTGTGGACTCTCCTAATCCAACCGGCGCTACAGACTTTATTAGGCTTTAGCAAAGACATTTTTAAGCTACTTAATCATAATCTGCTTGGAGTTGCTTGTATCTCAAGCTGTGCAAACGTTCAGCCCACATTAACAGAACATTGCTTTCTAGTTTTGTATTTTCTGTTTTCACTTGTCTGGTTTCTGACAGTCGAGCACATTCGAATCTTTTCACCTGTGTTATTTAGATGAAAGAACCTGGAAAGTGGGTTTTTTTTGTTGTTGTTTTTTTTTTTTTTGTTTTTTTAGTACAGATGACAGGTCTGAAAGTTTGAGAGGCGCCCCATCGAAACGCTTGTACCGCCGAATCCTGTTTTAGCGAGTAAACATTTAATGTAAGCGCACTACGGCTTTATTTATGCATTAAATCTGCTGTTAGTGCTGAATTATACATCGAGCCATAAATAATGCAGGAGAGATTCCTCAATGATTACTGGCACGCTGTGAACAGTGCGTTTGATAATCATTCGCTCATTGATCTTCACCATGTGCTAATGCTAACTAGTTTTGGGGACACTTTTCCAGGCAGATGATGAGGGTATTTTATTTTATTTATTTTTTTCCCCCTCGAGGTCACGTGCAGGGACTGCAGAACGTATTTTATTATTTTTGTCAGGGAGGAGCTGGCAATTATACTAGAGTCAAGACTATTTCCTCCCTTGTCCTTTGGTGAGAAGTGAGACGACGACTGCAATTAGATCAGCTTCTGCAATTGGAACAGCTTGATCCTCACAGAGGTCACCCACATAATTATCCTCACACAGCGTTAACTAGTTTTGCTTTTCACTCTCGCAGTTAGTGACCTCTGTTTTAACCCATACATCTGAGCAGAAATCCTAAGGCCTCCTGGCACCTTGGTTTTGATCTACTTCATTTGTCATTTCATACGTAGGAATAATTAGAGCCGCGGCGTACTACGCCCCGGGGAGCGCTAAAGCATACGACCTTTCTGCTTCCGTAGAGATGAGGCTGGAGACGAAGCAGCCCGGAGAGGAAGTTGTTATTAAGAAAATAATGGCTTTGACAAGTTGAGGATTAAATTGTAAACAAGCGACGTGATGGATCAGTACTCGGCGAGGTAATTGATTTTAGTGTCTTTGCTGAGCTGCAGTAGCTGGCTTTAATTAACAAGATTGAGGTTAATACCACTTTGATTCTGCAGGCCTTTAGTGTTCATGTGCTTTTGTTCACCGAGACCCGAATTTAACCTTCAGTGTCTGTGTGGATATTTTCTTCAGCTTGACCTACTGTATACTTTACATCTGAATGTACAGCACGTTTCCATGTCAGAATGAAATCTCCCTCTCTCTCTGTTTAATATCCCGCCCTGGGTGGGCGTGGCTTCCTTCCTTTCTTCTTTTCTGTCGGTCTATCTATCTGGCTATTAAATTTATCCCCCTGGTATTGTTGCAATGTGTGTATTTTTGCTTGAACAGTTGCTAGCCCTCAGCTACATCACTCGAGTTGAAAACCGTTCCCAGTTCACCATTTTCACCCCCATTCCTGTTTACTTTTTTGTTTGCACCTGCCCGCACTATTATCTAAAATTTAATTGGCTCTATTTCCCTAAACGTCATCAAACTGCCAGCCTAATTCACACCACTTCGACCCGGACCAGGCGGTTACTAAGGATGAATAAATAAACGCTCTAAGTGAATCAGGCCACGTTGCATGCTCATGTGCCCTTTGTTTGTCCTGCGAGGTTCATATCCAACCGCACGCTCACACCCGCATGAGAACAAAAAACCTGAAATCCCAGTCCTGATGCACACCTCAAGGCTCAACCAGAAAGAGCTGAGGGTTCATAAAACAAACTAACAAACATAATAGCATCCCTGATATTTTAATGTCTGTTTAGATCGCATCCTGTTCATTCAGTTTCAATATTCATATGTAAAATCTTTTGTGTTATTGGAGGAGAGAAGATAGTTATGGAAGGGGTTCGTGTGTCAGAAGGGCGGCATGTGGAGATTCGGAAGAGGCTTGGTGGGCCTGAGCGTTCATCGAGTGGCTTCATCATCACAAAATGAAAATCATAGTCCACTGTGGTAATACACAGCTCACCCACTCAAGCTGCCATTTACCTCAGCAGTGCAGTACAGCATTTGCATTTTCACTTGATAGGGCGCTCCCTCTGGGCTGGTGGAGAGGGTTTAGTGACCATTGAAAGCTACCAGGCTTGTGCTTATCAAATTTCAACCAGCTTTTGAGTAGTGGCTGCTTGGTTGTAAAGTGTGTGAGAGAAAGGGAGGGAGAAACAGAATGAGTGTGACACATTGATCTAAACACACTGAGACTGGATTACTGTTAGCAGGTTAGTACAGTTTTATAGTAGAGTTTTTTTAGGATTATATAAGAGGATGTAGTAATAAAGCTTTCGTTATGCACCGGGGTTGTAAATAACACTCCACCAAATGAGTAAGCTCTACACTACCTCTCTGCATTGTATGTCTTTGAGCTCTCACCTCACAGGCTTTTTTTTTTTTTTTTTTTTGGAATTCAGCCGACTGGCTTCAAGCCGTTCCCTGCCGTGCCCAAAAAAAGAGATGTTTTTGTTCTCCGTCCAAGAATACCTGTGCAGTACAGTAGGTCAACCCTAGGAGTTTTTGAAGCATGTCGCGTTCACTGGAGCTGCATTCACACCCAACAGTAGCCACCCACAAGGCCAAGGCACGAAAGCCGTTTCATCATTCTCCACTTTTACGATGCCAGGTTCTCTCTCTCTCTCTCTCTCTCTCTCTCAAGCTCAGGCAGCAGCTACAACAGTAGTGCTGTTTCTTAAATTCATGTTTGATCAGGGATCATTGATATGTTAGCGCAGCAGAAATCTTTTAGACTTTTGCTTTCAGACTGAACTGAGGAAGGGACACGGTGGCGTGGGGGGGGGGTAGACAGTATGATAAATAAAGGAAGCACGGTGTTGGAGATATGCATATCATCTCTTTTGTCTGAATGCAAATTCAGGGAAATGTCTTTTGACTAGTAACTAGTTAAAAATCCTCAATGTGTGCACCGAAGAAAGACAACAAAAGAAAAAAAAATTATTGTAATAGTACTACTGATAAAATTGGGGCACACTAGGGGTGCGTCATGTGACACATTTCTGTGATGCACAGTGTAAACCGTGATGAGAGGCATTTTAAGTCTCTATAAAAATCACAGTTACATCCATTTCACTGCTTACGTAACGCTTGACCACTTATGACGTACTTATGTCAAATCTCGACTTACGGAAAAGCTCGGATAAATAACAATATCATCAATCCAAATCCATTATTCAAAGGCAAAAGAAGGTAGGACAGTCCTACTACTGAATAAATCCAACAGATTCTACCAGTAAGAGACTCAGGGGTTGAAGTTCTCGTCTTGGAAGCCCCTCACTCCTGCTCCTACTCTCAGAAACTGTGAAGATGACTTTCCATTGCTGGTGATATCAACTCTTTTAATAAAATGATTTAGGACTACAATTATCATTACAGATATCGGATAACCAACTAGACTTCACGTTAAAGCGTAGTGAAGTTTCTGCTGCATGGTTTGTATTTAGTCTGGCGAGTTAATAAAGCCTATTTACGTGAGTTCTGCGTGAGAGAGAGAGAAGCTGAAGACAGAATAAACTGTCTGTCTGAATTAGTCCGTAAGGCAAAGCAGAGAACTCCAGACCAAAGAGTGCCGATAATGCGATAGTAAAGTCTGCAATCGGCGTTAAAACGCACACAAAAAACAAACAAACATTCACCGCTTTATCAGTTTGTAATGACTTAAAACATAAATAAACATTTCTCACAATATACTGTGACACAATTTATCAAAATATTGAAAAACCTCATGCATGATATATATTTTCTTTAATTTTTTCCCCCTTTTGGGTCGGAGATCCTTCATGGGATATGCCACCTGACTCGAGAGTGATCACATCCTTCCTCGTCTCCTTGCTATATAATAGAAGTGATTTCTCTTCTTGATATGTCTAGGAATAGGATTTCCTTCAGGATCTAGTTCTAGTTCTGGCGTGCACTGATTAAAGGAACACTTGTAGATAATCTGTTTGGAACGTGTGTGTGTGTGTGTGTGTATGTGTGTGTGTGTGTGTGTGTAATAGGAAGGAAAGGAGCCAGGCAGGAGAGATTTGGATTGGTAAATGCTTATCAGCGTGGTATGAGCCGGCACTCCGCAGGGATAAATATTTAATGACGGGAAAGCTGAAATAGAACCGTACCAGACCACTGGTGAGAAATGGAGTCACTATTTATACGCCCTTCTTTGCCTTAAAGTAATGGAATGGTGAAGGAGCCCAAGGTTATTTGTGCACCTGAGATTAGTTGTTGTTAGCCCGTGTTAGCACTCATTTGGCCGCACAGTAGGTTTTTCATCTGAAGACTGAACAAATAAATAAAAAACCCAGTAGATCTGAGTCATATGATGATCTCATGTTGATAGCATGATAAATTACGTCACAGTGCACTACTGAGATATTGCCGGTATTGCGATATGAAAATCTGGCAGGTAATTGAGTGGAATCTGTTCACCGAACTGATCGGGCAGTTGATGTTGATGAAATTTCTGTGATAGCTCGGAGTCTGTAGTGTTTTTTGCGACTCAAATTACAGGTCTGTGTGAATGTGCATCATGGTTTCCATGGTTACTGCTTGGGTGAGGAGGATGCTTCATGTCATCTAAGCCTGATAATTCGAAAATGTGTCATTAATTAACAAGGGAAGAAACATATCTTTTAATATTGTGAAGGTTTCTGTATGGAGAGATTTTGTTGGAAGGCGTCTTTGTTTCATGGTTTTGCAACAGTCTTCAAGATGTTTCTCATAAAACACACAGAGAGAGAGAGAGGAAATGGCTGTTTATAGCTGCTATGATGTAAGTGATAACAGAAACAAACTTGAGTTAATGATTTTCCAGAGCTTGAAATGTAACTATAAATGGATAAAAGCATGATGCTCTTTAATAAATTAAACATTAAAAAATCACAGTGAGAGGAATAAAACAGCTCACGGCATGCTCTTAAAGGAAAATAATCATCCTTACAGTATAATACGTGTGTAATGTAATACGTTTAAGCGATACAGAGCTTATATTAACATAATGGACCACAAAAAATCACTATACCGGGCAATTTTATCCCGTGGATTATTAGCAGGAGCTGAGCCAATGAGGAGCAGCCATTTTCCCCCCCGGAAGTGACATGAACGTTTTGGGTCGGGTTGTCCAGCGCATGCAGTGAGCGACATTTTAGGTGATAAAACTCCCCGCATACTAAAAGCTCTTACCTTTTACTGGTTCCTTTTGGCGAGGCGCTGCTCCCGCCCGTTGTCATCCTTTGACTTTTTATGAGGGAATTCCATAGGAACAGCGGCCGGTTTTATACGTAAAAGCTTGGGCTTCGTGACAAGTAGTTCTGCCTGGAGGTCGCGCTGATAGCAGGTGGGGTTGAAGTGCTTTTCGCAGACTACTGAATTGCGTCCAAAAGGAAACGTTTTCAGAGTACCGTGCCGATGCTGACTCTGCCATTTTTCTGGCGACACAGCTCAGCACTGGCCGATAACGTGTTATCTTAGACCCAGCCAATAGGAAGTTTTATTTATGTACACATTTAAAACAACAGATATGTGCAAACAATAATGCAAAAAAAAAAAAAAAAGTCAGTTTCCATCTTGTGGGTGGTAACAGTACATCTGTTCAGATCATCGTGTCGTATTAACACCATTTTAAGGATTGTTTTCAGTACGGCTCTATTTTTAAATGCAGTACTGTTTTCCTGATCGTTTATTATCTATCATCTGTCATAGAAATGTCTTAATGTGATCATGTGATAAGATATTTATAATCCATCACTCAACATTGTTGATTGTTGTATACTGGAAGAGTTCTTGCCCATCTGGTTCTCGCTGTTGCCTGGTCTTGCATTGCTGCTCATTGTTGTTAGCAACACTAATGGCTCCTAATGCTCATGCTTTCTGTCATCTGGTTTTACTCAGGGCGTGTTATTGCGTAGCCCCTCAGGGACCTCCAGCTATACATAGCTGGTGCATATTACATCAGAGGCACTACAGTATTGCTTAGTCATTGATTTCTCATGTTATTGGCCGGAGTGATTAGCGGGCCGTGTATGCCCTGTGCTACTCCTGTGAGCCACATTCGGATGTCTCTGTTCCCCAATCCCTGGCTCCGAGTCAGTACATGAGCCTGCTTTCATTCCCCGGCCAATTCGAAAATGGGGCTTTTCCATGCTCCCTCTCACACTCGATTGCTGTTTAGACCATTTCTGTGTGAGCAGACAGGTTGCAAATGCCGCACGCTCTGCATGTTGAGTGAACACAATGGATTATATTGTGGACAATGTTTCCATTGTGAAAACGCAGCTTTCCCAGGCACTTCCGAACGGCCTGCTCGGGTTA
This sequence comes from Tandanus tandanus, assembly GCA_039654325.1. Taxonomy (NCBI): domain Eukaryota; kingdom Metazoa; phylum Chordata; class Actinopteri; order Siluriformes; family Plotosidae; genus Tandanus; species Tandanus tandanus. Next base: position 24,712,393 of record JBCNYH010000003.1, read on the forward strand.
CATGATGTTGTATTTTTTTTATTTTTTTATATTTTTTTATTTTTATTTTTTTGGCCAGTTCACACGAGTGCTGAGATAAAAGGCACCCTTCGCTCAAATTTAATTTTCTTGGAACTGAGCTGGCAGTGCCAATCAGAGGGATTTAACAACATTGCTGGCAACTTTTTGGCCTGTTAGGATTCCCAGTGATGCTAATTGTAGTCGTTTAGATTATATAATTAGGTTTTTTGATCTACTCCTGGTACATGATTTTCGGGGGGTGGATTGGCCTGTGAATTCAATTGAGTTTTATTTGTATAGTGCTTTTTACAACTGACATTGTCGCAAAGCAGCTTTATACAGTAAAAGCAAATTTGATAAATAATTCAAACATTTCTAAATAAATGACTCAAAAGGGAAACGCATCCTCATTTGCATGAAACCAGATAAAAATACAAACCATGTTGCAGAAACTTCACTATAGTTAAACATGTCTAGTTGATTTTCTTATAACTATAATGGTAATTGGAGCCCAAAATCATTTCAGTATGATTATGTCACCAGCAGTGAAAAGTCATCTTCCCAGTTACTGAGTGTATATTTAGGTCCATATGGTTCACCATCATCAGGAGCGAGGGGCTTCTAAGATGAGAACTCCAACCATTAGTAGCACCTTAGGAGGGATCACAGGATTCAGAAAGCTGAAGGATCAGGTTCACGGGTATCTCAGATGTAGCATGTGTACCTCAACAAAAATACTGGGGGGGGGGTTGTTAGGCATGCTCATAACAGTGTAATGGTTAAAAAAGACAGTTTATTAGTGCTGAGTGCAAGCAGAGACTCTGGCATGACTGACACTAACAGCATAACTAAAAAAGAGAGAACTAGAAGGAAGACAGACACGAGGGCACCCTGTTACATGAGGCAATCAGCTTCTCCACTGAATTTATCTAGACTGTGCAATATTCTGTTCTGGTACATGGTATGGATTTTAGTAATTCTGATTATTATTATTGTAATGTCTTTTATTATTAATATATTGGGTTGTTGGATTTTAGCCAGTACGCCATTCTACCACACACTGTTCTGGATGCTTACAATGCACGTCATTGTTGGGACATTGTTTAGCTTCTTTGAACAATCTTTCTGATCCTGGCCAAGCTGTTGTTATGAACTTCCCAAACCTTTAACACACAGTGAGAAGTTCATCATGATCTCAATCAGAAGAATTGTAGAACAGTGGTAGTTTATTTTAAGGCGTTAAAACTGTAGTGAGGAAATATGTTCCGGCTTTATATTGGAAATAAACAAAAACATGGCGTACGATTTGTTCTGAGAAAGTTAGAGAGGAGGATAATACTCCATACTCCGTCGTTTCCCTTAGTGCGTATTAATATCTTAATTAGCGAACAATCTGGCTGTATGCTATTTCAACACTTTAGCACTTGAAACACCGTACTGGGCAGCACATTGAAGCTTTTACATGCCTGGTGGGCTAACTGATATATGAATGAATTATTATGATTTTAATTACTCTGCACTACCGCCCCTGCCATCATAACACAGCACTTTCAGGGCACAGCATTTAAATATGTTCTGAGCAGTGTTCTATTGTACTCTCCGTTTTTAATAATAACGACATATGCTCTGATTGGCCGACGTGATAAATGCTGTGCATGTACATTATTAAGGGCTCTGTTGTGCCTGCGTACGTCCTTAAAAATGTCAGACCTGTCTGTGTGAGACATGGCTTTAAGCCAGCTTGATTACACGCAGCTATAACGGTCTTCCTCGGGGCTGATTAGTCATAGTCTCGCAAGCCAGACGTCTGTTTATCACTACTGAGTCGAACTTGATGTAGCCAAGAACCACCTACTTTCACACGAAAAAGAAATCTGATGTGTAATGTGTGTTTCCCATAAAAGATGGGGTATGGTGAAGCTCACTGTTCTGAGGTTTATATTCCTGTTGGTCTGTAAAGGCAGTGAGATTCCAGTTCAGTTCAACAATATTGTATTTTGATCGGCTTGAGTGTCTCTGCTCGTGTTGGGACGATGGAGCCAAAGCTCGAATAATTTATCTGTAGGAGACATTTCCACAAATGTTGTTGCTCGAGTCACTATTTTAAAAAATGTTTATATATTTTTGCGTTTTTTTAATCAAAAGAACAACAAAATCTTCCTGTGGCGTGTCTACGTTGCGTAAATGTTCACCTGCCACCATTTCGTGTTTACTGTGCCTTGCGCATGTTCGATGTTCTAGTTACTCTGGTCCACACTTTTACACAGCAGGTGGTGGTAAATAGATTTAAAAAAAAATTTATTTTGATATACTATATTAATCCCCCTGCGATGGACTAGTGTCCCATCCAGGAGGAGTTGAACTCCTAGTCGCTTCACGCTTCAGAAACCGGGAATAAGCACCGGCCTGATGAGCCACTAGGCTCGGGTGTAAAAGTCCATATTAATCCCGCTGGAGAAATTTGGCTTTGTGTTTAACCCTAACCAAAGAGAGCGTGCACACACGCTTGGGAGCAGTGGGAGAACTGTTGGGGCGTAGGTGCCTTGCTCAAGGGCACTTCAGGCGTAAAGGTGGAGGAAGAGAAAGTGCTGCTCATTTTCCCTGCCACTTTTTTTTTTTTTTTGCTGGTTCGAGAATCGAACCAGCGACCTTTTGGTCCCAAACCTGCTTATATAACCATTAGGCCACGGCTGCCCCAACAACACTTTACTGCAGTTTTCATTAAACTTAATGCATCATTCCATTAAACAACAGCAAGAAGAAGAGATTGCTCAACCTGCCATACCCAAAATATTTTTATATAATCAATTATATATGGAAATGGCAACCCTTAGGAGGAAACAACCACCTCGACAAGTTTCTAAAAAAAAAACAGAAATAGCTGAGCAATGACAGCGATGAAGAAAATGAGGGAACGAGGTAAGTATTCAACCTATCCAGATTTAAGATTTGAAATAAATTACTTGAGTCGGCTCAGTAACTCGCACGACCCGACCACTGATACCTCGAGCGAGCTGTGCAACGCTAGTGTGTACACACTGACGGGAAAGATAGGATCCGAGCCATGTGCCAGAATGTGTATTTTTTATTTTTTTTTTCCCCAGCAGTGTTGACTGTAATGTAGTAACGCACGTCTAGACATCTGACAACTCTGCAACTCTCCAGTGTGTTAAATTATTATTGATGAAATAGAAAAGATTGGTGAGGAATAGCTCAGAACAGAAGCAGGATTTATGATGATCTTTGTAATGCTACAGAACTTTAATCCTCAGAATTAAAGGTGTAGTTTTGCAATCTGTCGTGGTTCAGCAGGAACATCGAAAGCCTTTTCATTTTTCCCTCTAAATAGAGCACAAGTCCAATTTACCAGCGAAGCTACTAAATCGTGCAAACAATCATCCTTTTTGAAGAGCTTTATTGATAGCAAGATGCCAGAGATGTCTCGAATGCCAAAACATGGAGCTATTTATATTTAAAAAAAAATAAAAATAAATAAATAAATAAAAAAAGTTCAGGCAGTGGGTGGGTCTGACTCTGAATCCTTTGATTAAAGTGTTAAGTCTGGATGACAGAGCACTCCGTCATGCTGTGAGCAGAGCCGAGCTGTCCGCTCTTCTGTTATTCGGAGGAGACAGCGATAAGGTGACTAGAGGACCCATTTGTCGAGGTGACTGATGAAGAGGATCTCGAAATCCGTGTAAAGGAGGCATGGAGAGAAGGATATGAAAATGGGAGGCTACAATTCACATCCCACAAACTTTTTATTATTACTGAAAACTGAAAACAGTGACCCAGTCAATGGACTTCTCATTTACCTCGACCTGTGTGTGTGTGTGCAGCCAGATGAATGTGGCTCTGTGGTGAAACACACTCACTCTGGCTGTTTGCAAGCTTAGCCATGCATGTGCAAGCTATTTTAACTTCTAGCCACACAGACCTGCCCCTGGAGGCTTGATAAAGTTAAGCAGCATGTTCCTGAACATGAAGCTGCCGAAAACACAACTGGAGCACAATAACTTGTTGTCATGGAACACCGTGTGCATTATGTGTATAATCCAGTGTTTCCCTTGACTGAATGTATCACGCTGGCTGCTCCGGCCTCGTTACCCAATTGGCCTCGAGATGACAGAAGCTGCCAAAAGTTTTTTTTTTTTCCTTCTTCTTTTTTCCCAAAAAAAAGAAAAAAACTCATTCACTGATTTATTTTTTATTTTTTTTTTTCCCCCGGTTAATCGAGATTGCATTGTAAGAGTATTATTGGCATTTTGACTGTAATGTGGGGATCATTTGTGCTTGCCATTCGTTCACTTCTTAAGCTCTCCATTATCTTTTTCTCAGCGTTGGATTTAACTTTGCCTCTCCCAAAGTTGCTGCTAGGCTTTGTGGTAAAACACGAGCCGTTCCCTGACCTCCTTTCTGCATACGCTTCGAAGGATGCGGGCGGTAATCTAATATATTATGGCTGTTGTTGTGAAATGATGGAAAAATATTCCGCCCTCTGTTTGTAGGCATATCGCACTATCAGTAAGGGATCAGGTCTCCATTTCACACACGGATAGGCCGAATTAATCTCCTGATCGCTACTGTACGGCATTACAAACGCCCCGCAAACTCTGCGTGCTGTGCCAGCCTGCACGCTGCCCTCAGCGTACTGCTGTTTTCTCTAAACAGATGCTCTCTCACATGAAATAAAGGAAGCAGAAGGGTTCGGATATGGGTTTTGTAAGTGTGCACTGACTGTGGGTGTGTGCTAGGCGCACTAAAACGCCCTGGCCGGTAATAGCCCTGCTCAATGCATGTTTTATGAGCTGTCCGGGGAGTGTAGCGGAGCTCTGATCCTGCTTGTTCCAGCAGCATTTTCATTACCTCCTCCAGTCCCTTTTCCCCTCCTCTGATCTGCTCACTCCAAGGCAAGGAAGCGATCTGAAATGATGTTTACTGTGCTGTCTGCACAGACCATTCGCCCAGACAGGCAATTCATAGCCATAGGTTTATTATGTCCCCTTTTCATCTCCGTCCTGCTTCCCTGTTTTGGCAGATTGCTGTTAACAGACATCATAAGACACAAATCAGTGCTACGACTGCATCTTCTGAATCCCTGTTGATTCTCTGCATGCGTGCTCCCTCTCCATAGTAAATAATACTGGGGTGCAGTCCAGGCTCCCAGTTTCATATTTATATTTGCAAGCATGTGGCCTTACGAATGACGGAGAGGGTATTATGCCTGGCAGATTGCGGACTCTTAAAAGGACACAGTCTGCGGGTTTGGGGCCAGCGCAGAAAGAAAGGTGGTTCATCTAGAAACAAAAGCCTTTCCTAATTAGAGGTAATGCCATCCTGTGGTATCCAGGATGGAAATGCTTTTCGCCAAGCTGTCAGGCGTGTGTCTGAATGTGACGCTTGTTCTCCTGGGCCATCTGCTGCCAGTCAGTTTTTTTATAAAAGAGTCCAGATAGCTACAAAATGTAGTGAGAAAAGGCTTTGACACTCTGTCCTGATGGGATCACTCGTGGACGCTAATCATCTTGAACCTCATGCACTCGAGCATGCTACTTTTCTGTATGGAGAAAATGAGGTCACTCTAGAAGATCTTTTAGGACTAAAGAAGCTCAGCGTTTTATTTATTTAGCTTTACCGTGAGTGTTTGTATTCACTCTAATTGTGCGAGGCTGCTTTAGGCGTATGCTTGAGTGTGTAATGTTAATTTCTGTGTGTGAGATGGATTTAGACAGTGACAGCTGTGTTTATGCACCATTGATTCAGTATTGATTGTACGTGCTGGGGGTTGAGGATGAGCCCTGCTCAGATCTGCTGCACACCTAATGAGCATTATCTGGCAAGAGGAGGAGCTAATGCTAACAGCTCGCCGCTAACCGCTCAGTTAAACCCTCGGACTCTTCTTGCTCTGGTTTTAATACATCTGCTGTATGTGTGGGTTCAAATATTATCTTTTCTAGTATTGTGATTGTGAAAGTGCTCCCGTAGGCCAAGAAAAAAGCTATGGTGTAAAATAGAGCATTTATTCATTTAATAAAACATAGAAATGAGTGAAAATAAGCAGCAGATTTCATATCCCTCTGTCTCCCTCCCCCTGTCTCTTCCCCCCCCCCCCCCCCCTGTGTGTGTGTGTGTGTGTGAACACTGTCTAGTTGAATTGAGTGAGTGTTTAACTTTGAATTAACTGCATGTTCATTATGAAAGCACAGCGCACACCTAATTTAATGTTTGAATGACAATAGCACAAAAATATATCTGTGCTCTTCCATTCTTCCCACTCGCAGCCCACATCTTTGAAACCATCACCCCGTTTATACTGCCATTTTTTACATTTTCAAAAATGTTTTCTCAATGACTAACCCATAAACTCAGGTTATAAAGTCCCTTTCTGTAGTTTGGGAATTGTTTTTAGAAGCAAGGTGCCATCATATTTACACGCTGATAAGCTAAGCAACAGTGAGCTCCTACTTGCCATGGTTAAGTCTTGCCTGGCCCGTGGCGAGTCAAAAATCTGTAGGGTGAGTGAAAATAGCTAGCAAGTCATCTAGCAGTCCAAGTTAGCTAGCTGGCGACTTGACAAATCCAATAGGCAAATAAGATATAGTGTTCCTGACCAGTAATAAAATATGAAGGAAGACTAGTAGTTTCATAATTTCACTAGTCCTGTTGGTCAGTAGCTTAGTTTTGCTAAATTCCACCCCTGCAAATGTTGTGCTTAATGCATTTGAACCCAAAAATCAATCACTAATGGTGGTTCGCATGTGCACCTCTCAGCAAGAAGGTCCTGGGTTCGAGTCCTGGGCTTGTTTATTTCTCTGTGGATTATGCATGTCCTCCCCGTGCCTGCGTGGGTTTCCTCCGGGTACTCCGGTTTCCTCCTACAGTCCAAAGACATCCACTTTAGGCTAATAGGCTGTTTCAGATTGCCCCTAGGTGTGAGTGTGATCGTGAATGGTTGTGTGTGTCTGTGTGTCAGCCCTGGTGATCTGGCGAGCTGTTCAGGGTGTACCCCACCTTTGCACCAGTGTCGGCTGACATGGGCCCAGCTTCCCCGCGACCCTTGTAGTAGGATTAAGCGGTTCGGCAAAAGAATAAAATCAATCAATGACCTTTAAATAAGGAAAGCACATGTACCTGATTACTCGTTAAAAGGAAACGAATCAGGGAAATAAGTCACAGACTGCTGATTGATGCGAAATAAAGGCTCGTGTGCATTTCACATTCTGTGTTCTTATCAGCGGTGCAGATTAAAGGGTTCTCAAGCTTCCAGCCTGTGATCACACACTCCAGAACTGGACTCTTGGAGAGAATAGAGAGTGTGGAGCTCTCAAAAACACTGCCTACTCTCAGATAAACAGGCTAGTCTGAGTGCTTAGACCACACACACACACACACACACACACACACACACACACACACACACACACACACACACAGTTTCTGTCTCTCAGGTATTACAGTATAAAATGAAGTTGCTCTCAGGCTGATAATAGACACATGCGCTGATGGGAAGCAGAGCCCTCGGGGGGATCGACTGCTTGGAGGAAGGACACGCATACACTCATACTTTCATTCCCTCCCACGAGCACCGAGCTTTTAGCCGCTGCTTTACTGGGTTGGCGAAGCAGCTGCCAGGTTTGTTTGCGTACAATTAATAACCTGAAATCTAACCTTGAAATATTTTTACCCATGTGCTTGAGCAAAGATATCTGAAATTGATCTCTGGTTGATATTCACTACTCCTGGTTCAGAAATCATCCAGCGTGAATGAAATATCCCAGCTGTGTCCCTTCCCATCCTCCCAGGTGCTCCAGAGTTCATGCTTATGAATGAGGTGGTGCATAAACCTCAGCTCGTAAACACACAGTGTAAATAGGTAAAGGTCAGGGGTTCAGGTTGTTTGTACACCACCGGTGAGAGTGAGTGTTAGTGGGTGGGAGCCGCTCCCTTGGGGGCCAGTTAAGGAGGAGTTCATTCAGTCATGCGATGCTACACAATGCAGAAGAGACCGTTGTTCCGTTCAGAGGCCGTCGGTGGAAATGGAGCGTGTGGAAAGCTACAGTGATGAAGATGCGGTTTAGATGCAGCCCTATTCAGATTTCACCAGTGTATCCGGCGCATCGCTGGGGCTTTAGTTCCGCCTGAAATGATCACGTCAGGAATTTTTACAGCGTGTTCTTGTCTCAGATGATGTGTAGGTAAAGATCCCGTTATATCCTGTGAGGTTTTACACCTTCAAGGTAAAGACACTACAAGTGTTCGCTCTGGTCTTTTGTCGTCTGATGAAACCAAAACAAAAGTAAAGTTCTGGTCGTGTTAAAGAGAATCAATGCTTGTGAGTGATGCTAGATAAGTCATTAAGGGCCTAGTATGAATAAAGCCTATCTAAGGGTTATGGTGTGAGTCAGCCATTGTTATACACATCCTCTACCAAACTGGAAATCCCACCCACTTTACGAAAGCGCCATCAATTTTCCTGAGCATTTTATTTCGCAAATTTTTGTACCGTTTATCCACTGAAGCATGCAGACAGGTCCTGAGCACGCAGCTTCAGCGCACAGCCCGGGTTACGACGTGTCATTTCGAAGCAGCGGTGTGTTTCTGTGCTCTATGTGATTCTCGGTAAACACGTCACCAATAGCGCTGGGAGTCACAGGGTTGCATACGAGAGCTCCTTCGCTCAGGACTGTAGTTTTGTTTTGTGGGGGGTGGGGGGTTGGGGGTGGTGAAGTGGTGCCTTTGTGTTGCTTTTTACTGCCTTTGAATGATTGCTGGTGTTGTGTCTTTTATACTGGACCTCTTCTTTAGTCTTCATTGTAGCTCTTCAGCCGATGAGGTAAGCTGACAGCATTCATTACAGCTCTGTTTTGTGTTTGCCATTGTCATGAGCTATAGAAAGCAAATTGAATATGGACTTTTTTTGTCTGATAAATTTGAACCCCCCTCCCCGCAAATCACCACCAGCACTCAGACACCCCCACGTTACAGATAACACAGCTTAATCTTGCTTTCATAAGACGTAGCCAAATCATACGAGAGCATTTTGCAGCTTTCAATCCTCTCACAAAGCCCATCCTTGCCAGTCATACTTCTAGCATCTCATAATTCTCGGATGGAAAACACATTTGTTGCCTTCGGGATCGGCAAATAATTTGCATATTTTCCTGGGCATGACACAATCTTCTGATTGGCACAAGTACTTGACCTGTGTAAATTATTTAAATAAATAAATCAACAAACAAATAAATAAACACCCGGCATGTGTACTTTGCTTGCTGTACAGTAGGTCTTCCTAAGCTCGTGCGTCTGTGGGAGTAATGTTCTAGAGATTCGCGATGAATAAAGCACAGCACCATGAAAGACTTGCGCTGGAAAAAAGGAGTGCATTTGGTAATAGAGCCCTGCTGCGTGCCCATTGTGGGGTGATGTGTTAATAGAGAGAGTGCAACATGGTGGTTAAGAGGGCGAGGAGGTCTAATTTCTCCGCTTCTCTGAGGGAGGAACATATTTTTATTTAAACCCTCCTGGCTCACACCCCTTGACATCATAGCAGTAATGGAAATGGTAAAATAGGTGCTGTAGCCCCTGAAGCCTATTCACTGGCTTTCACAAATGGCTGGTTTTGCTTCATCCCCTCCCCTCTTCCTGTCTCTCTCTCTCTCTCTCCCCTCTCCCTCTCTCTCTTTCTCTCTCTCCCCCTCTCCCTATTTCTGTGTCTCTCCCAGATCGAAAG
>JBCNYH010000003.1:24731385-24747304 GCA_039654325.1 Tandanus tandanus
TATGGCATCAACCTGGATTCGAACTTGCGATCTCCGGGTTGATAGTCGCGCACCTTGTCGATGCGCCACTCAGGAGCCCCTGAATTTTTATTTTATTTATTTATTTAAAAAAATAATAATAATTAAAAAAACATTTTTTTTTTAAGTGTTAAACTCTGGAATCATCTTAAACTTTGTAAAGTGCCTTTTTTTTTTAACTACACAATTTTTGTAGCCAATCGATAAAGCATCACAAAACTTGAGTACAATATATTTTGTGATGCAAGTATATAAATGTCAAGTATTGCTTGGTGTGTATATATAAATATATATTTTATATATATTTCACCCACCACTACTATAAACATAACTGTTCCAGCACATTGTGTCAGAAGAATAGAACACCTCAGTGTTATGAAGTACACGGTAGTTTCCTGAGGGCTTGTCAAGTAGTTCTCAAACAGTACTGCATATCTGAATGGGGATTTTTGGCCCCAAATCTCCCTTCATTGTTTTGTTACTCTCTATGAATGCAGCTCAGAGGGAGACAGTAACGCTAGCTTCATACGAAGCTGATAGAACGACACGCCATTGCTCGTTCCCGAGTTGGAAAACAGTCCTGCAAGTGCTAGCAAGCATGGAGCACGTTAGCAAAACCAGTCCAGTGCATTTCTCATACTAGACCCTGCTGTTGCAAGGTAAGAAAACAAAACCCTGACCTTGTGGGTCGTGTGTAATTGACCGAGGTGCGATTACGAGCTGCTGACCACTTGCATAAGTCGTTATTTTTCTGTGCATGTTAAAAAAAACAAGGCTATTTTTTTCCTAGCTGTCCCCAAACCCGTGCACGAGAGGCTGTTATAAAGCATACCTGTGTACGGCTATGAACAGCCTTCCTTTGTGTGTGTGTGTGTGTGTGTGTGTGTGTGTGTGTGTGTGTGTGTGCTTGGCTTTCAGGCTTGTATAAAAATTCTATAAAAATATCTATATTAACTTACCATTCAATTGAATAACATGTCTCAATATCCTTTACGTGAGAGTTCATTGGTATTCAGTGAGCACAAGGGATTCTCTCAGAGCTATTCATATCTCAAGTATTAGTATTATACAGCTTTTCCTGACATCGCTTTGGCTAAAGCGTTTCCAACGCGACAAGACAAGAAACCTCTTTTTACAGCCTTTCTCATGAAATTCAAATACAGGCCATAGGATTGCAGAGAAAAAAGGAGGCCAATCTATTTAGAAAAATCCCCCAGCGTGGCTCGGTATGACTGCGAGCTTGGAGAAGGCTTTTGTGAAATCCTAACCACCTGCAGGTTACAAATTAGGAAGTCGCTACATGATAACACGTCAGAGGGCTCCTGTTCGTACCTGGGGGAAGTGACTGGGTTGTTTTTGGTTTCGTTTTTTTCAGTAAGCTTGATAGATGCTATCTTGAGGTATAACGCGAGCTGTGAGGGGAAATTATGCACAGTAGTGTGAGACTTGAGTGGAGGATTGGTGTTAGAGTGTGGCCTTGGTGAAGTGGAGACATGGCAAAGATGTGTGTGGGCATATTTCAGAATCAAAACTGAACACGCACACACACACACACACACACACACACCAGCCTCAGCAGCGGAACAGACAAAGCGAGCACTGGTGTAAATTGGACACAGTGGTTCGGACTAGGTTTCCTCTCAAATACAGGGTTTTGGCTGTGGCCTGATGCGCGCTTCGCTGCAGGACATGACACGAGCGGTGCAGGCTGACAGTTTGCTTCTTGTTGCTCATGTGGGAGGAGAGGAGTGTGAACGCGCTTATTGCATCCCTCCTGCTTCTTTAATTTGAGCAGCAGCGGAGTGTAGGTTCAGCGCCTGCCAAGTCGCTTCGAGCCGGCCAACCTGACAGCGCAGGTGTGTTGTTCTACTGCACGCCTCACTGGAAGTAAAGACACGTTTAGTGTTTTGAAACTCCAGGCCCGTGCGTCAGAAAGTGTAGCTCAACACTCGTATTTGCATGCTTGTTGCTATTTTCTCTCAGTGGTTTGGAGAAACGAGATCACATACTCACTCATAAGCCCCTGCATTGCTTCGGATGCAAACCGTGAATCGGTACCAATCAGAATTCATTCGAGTGCTTTTCACATAGTCGTACAACATGAATGGTGGCAATCTAACCAGAGCGGACTGCAAATTGTGCTTTGTGAAAAGATCAAGAGGAAGAGCTATAGGATTTCATACGACTTAATAAATGATCAAACAACTAAAGTATAAAAATCAGTAAAGAGAAGTAGACAGTTGTAGCAAACACTGGCTAGGTGAGAATTAAACACATCATTAGGGGAGTCAAGATAAGAGCTCTTATGCATCATGCTCTTCTTGACAACAAGAGATTCTGGTGCAGTGAAAACAAACATGCACTTTACTTACAGCTGTGCAGAAACGCTTTCCTGAAATGACCCTGCAACCTCAGACGATCCGATTTATCTAATGTAGCCTGCTAATGCACCTCATTTCAGCTCCACTAGCTGATGGGAGGCGGCACGCCGATGTAGTGGTTAGCACGGCTGCCTCTCAGCAAGAAGATCCTGGGTTCGTGTCCTTGGCTTGGCTGTGGAGCTCGCATGTTCTTGTGCTTGAGCGGGTTTCCTCCAGGTACTCCGGTTTCCTCCGACAGACTAAAGACATGCATAATAGGCTAATTGGCTGTTTCGAATTGCCCCTAGTGTGAGTGTGAATTGTTTTGTGTGTGTCGGCCCTGCGGTGGTCTGGCAAGCTGTTCTGGGTTTACCCCGCCATCGTCTACATGTCGACTGAGAGAGGCCCCAGTGTCCTTGTGACTCTAGTAGGAGTGAGCGCTTTGGCAGATGAGTGAGTAGCTGAACACGCACACGTTTACATTTCATGGCAAGTATGTATATAAACCTGGGGAATGGGAATGAAGATAAATAAAATGTTCCACACATCCCCTGATTCATTAATGCTCACTTCTGCTCAGATATATTTATTTGAAATGATGTTTAGTGTATTTTAGTGTTTGCACGTCGACGTTCTAGATCATTGGCCGAACAGGCACTTCTTCAAAGCATAACGATCTTGGAAACGGATAAAAATGCAAATTACTCTGATTAATAATCAACAACAGACCCACACCAGGCTCTATATCAAAGAAACGGGCGACTGTCCAAGTTTTCATTAAAACTCTTAGCCGCTTGTGTGTCCACTATATAAAGCCAAAAGGGTTTTTTGTGTGTTTTCTTTAAAACATCACATTTTTTTGTTTGGGGAGGGGGGGAAGCTGAAGATCCATCTGATCTTTATCCAGCACTTGTAATGATATTCTGGACGTACAAGCAACCGAAGCAAATCCTTCTTGTATCAGCACCACCTGTTCAGCACAACTCCACATTTAACACGAAGATGAACCTTCCTTCAACATTCCTTTTTCATCAGGTGCGGTTTAAATTAGCTCGGCTTCACAGACTAGAGGAAGGGAGGAAAAAAACCCTCTGAGACATGCGGTGTATAGCAGGAGCACCATGTGATTCCTCCCACTCCGCTCTTCTCGTATACATATGCGTAAGTGATGTGTTTAGAAGTGCTCTCAATAAAGTGATCCAGTCTGAGCTTTATTTTTTTCTTTTCTTTCCATGCTGTTTTATTACCCTTGCATGCATTTATGTTTCTTTCCAGCTCAATAAATTTTAGTCTATCTAAGGACGAGGCCAATGCTGCTTGAGCTGAGCAGTCGATAAAGGGTGTGCGGTGTTTGCAAAGCCCTTGAGCTCGAGAGAAGGGGGGGAGAAGTGGAACCTGTAGCCTCGGGGAGGCTTTGGGAAGTCTACAAAAACCCTGGAAGAGCTCACATCCCCTCCCACCCCCACTGCAGCCCCTTCTCTGCTTCTCTCTGGCTCTGACTGCTTGAGCTCTGGAAAAGCACAAAATGGCTGGAACGCCGCTGAACAGATTGAGATCTGCGCTCCGAGAGCTCATTGCAAATTAGCAGTTCACGGCGATCAGGGGCCATCAGGGTTGTTGGGCTGATTTGAGGAATGCTTTTTTTTTTGTGTGTGTGTGTGTGTGTGTGTGTGTGTGTGTAGGGGAAATCTGAAACATGCTTGTGCTTCATATAACATGAAACAATGAGAATTTATCCCCTTTAGTGCTCGTTTTAATCGACTTCCCATGTCCATATTTGGGGTTTTGTTTTCAGCCCTCAGCACTTTTTCTCTAGCTTACAGTCTGGACAGAATCCATCTCCTCTAAATGAAATCACTGCCCGGGTTAAGGGTCCCTAAGCCGCAATTCTCTGAGGTAAATCCCCCTTGACGTGGCTTGGGACTTTCAAAGGCATGTCATCTCATCTTTAGATTTGTCTCTTTTGTTCTCCAAGTGCTCCTCCCCCCTTCCTCCTCATGTGACGAACAGCGTGTGTGTATGTGTGTGTGTGTGTGGGTCCTACAGGTCAGCCACAGTGCCAACCGCGCTTTTCATTTATGTCCGTGGCAGCCGCACATCACTCATTCATCCGTCCTCGCTGACAACCAGAAAGCTGGATGATAACACGCCGTGATGGCCTAGATGTATTTTTATAGCGCCATCTTCCCAAACAAACAGCATGCCCAGTGCCAAGCCTATTAAATATCTTTATTCCGCCTGCTGCGTCGAACAGATAAACGCAACAAGATCAATAATGGCACAGACGAAAACAAATAAATTAAAGCTGATGCATGCGCGGGCGTCAAGAGCAACGGAATGGAACTGCCACGTTTTTGTTAGTGATAGCTTTTAGCCTCCTACGGCCCACGCTAGGATCACCTCTGGGATGCGGAGTGCTCGGGTAAACGCTGCCTCCATGCGGGTCTCTCGGCAGCTCTATTCTCACGAACTGTTTACCCTGGTCTGGGCCGTTGTTCTGGTATATCTGCAGTGGCTGTCGTGTAAAGGTTGATCTCGGTGGAGCCAGCGATACAAGTGCATTCTGACCCATCACACACGTTAGTTCCACATTACTGAAGGTGCTGGAGACAAGATAGTAAAGCCTCTGTGACCTTGGTACCCAGTAATTCATCACACTTCTCTGCATGCTTTATGAATCAGGGATTCAGCACTCAGTGTTTCCTGATTGAATAAAGATACGATCGCAGCAGGGTGGTGAACTGTACCGTGACTCGAATGCCGGTTGGTCCATTCCTCTTCACGTTTTATCATCTTGACATAGTTACCCATTAGGATTACAGAGCTACTGGTGCCAGTTAGGAAGCGCGCAGTATCAAGGAGGCTGGAATGTTGTATTAGTGTTTCAGAACCCGAATGAGAATCTTTACATTAAAGAGAAAGGTTGTGCTTCAGGGGTGGGCGAATGATAAATCCATTCTCTTTCCCACCAGGTAAATAAAAGCTGCAGTCCTGTGTTTTGGTTACCCGGAAACTTAATAGGCTAAAAAATGTTATTACATTAGCATACGGTGAGATCATTATCTAGTTGAGTGCGTTAATGCAGACTGAGAGAAAGTGGCTGATCTTCTGTACGAGTCTCTTTTCAACAGAGTTTCTGGTGTTATTGTGATTGAACCCTTGATAAAAATCCAGCAAGGTGTTGGTGGTTGTTTTGACTACGAACAGTGGAGTTCTCTCTATCACATGTCAGAAAGATTCTCTTCGAGTCTGACTAGCACTTTTATTGTCCCTCGGCATTCTAACCGCATGAGGATTATACGACTGCTTTTACTCTACACTTGGTCATGTGATAGACCACTGGTTGTATACTCGTATAAAAAAACATAACACTATCACGTCAGTGGTGGCTCAGTGGTTAGGGGCTCTGGGTTACTGTTCCAAAGATCGGGGGGTTCAATTGTCCAGTACCACCATGCTGCCACTGTTGGGCCCTTGAGCAAGGCCCCTAGCCCTCGATTGCTCAGTTGTATAAAAACGCTGAGTCCTCTGTATAAGGGCATCTGCCATAAATGTAGATGGTCTTCTGATTCTGATTCTTGCTCAGGGTTTGTGATCCTGATCCTGAAAAGATCATCTGATTTGTGCATGTAGTGCTGGATGGTATAATATCAGTATCATGATCAAATAATGCAATATACACTTTACTGAGATTATGATTTGATTGGATTTTTTAAAACCTCTGCAATCAAATTTTGGGGGTGGGATGTTATATAGGAATCACCCTGTCTGTCCTTCCGTCCGTCTGTCCATGGAAGCTTGTAAGCGCAACTCCTCCTACACCGCTTGATGGATTTTGGTGAAACTTTACACAGGTGTACCGTACCACCTGAAGATATGCATGGGGTAAGATAACCCGGGTCCGATGTTTTGAAGTGAAGGCAGTTCACCAGTTCCGTCATGTTGCAGGCGGGCGGTGTCCTGTAGTGAGTTTATTCACAGTTCTAGTTTAATATCATCTACAAATAGAGCTGATCAGATGTTCTAGCTGTAATAATATATTATAGTACCCCACTAGTTTTTTTTTGATATGAGGTCTAGTGCTGATGTATTGTTTAGCAGTGGTTACATGATAAAATCACAGTTTCCAGTTGGGTGTCTCTGCACATCCTGTTTACTTTTGTAGTGCGTGCTTTTGGATGAAGCCAAACCTGCCAGGCTGTTTAGAATATTCCTCCAAACACCCTTCTCAACATCCTCTCAGAGGTTTTTACACCGAACTCTTCACCAGATTCTGGTGTAAGTTTGCTGTATTGTTTGAATGGTTTCATGTGGCTTTTTATTTCTTATTTATTTATTAAAAAGAATTTTTTAAAGAGAGAGCAGATTGTGGAGCAGGCATGTGGAGGTGTGCGTGCTTTGGCTGATTTAACACAGTAGGTCAAGCAAGCGCATGAAAAAAAGTCATATTACAGTGTTATTAAAGGAGCTGTGTCATGATTTTTACTCAAATTTAGATGTCACAGACTGTACTGCATGTGCCATGAATGCCCAAAAATCTTGTCTATACTTGCTGAGTAGCTTTTCAGCTTGCGAATCAAGAGAAGGCAAAAGTGTTTGAGCCCAGTATGGAGGGATGGAAATGGATTGTTATACAGACTTTTTGAAGTGTTGTTCTTAAAGACTGAGATTGCATTGCAAATCGAACCTAATTCATGTCTAGTATCCTTTGTAAGCCAAACTTCCATCTATATGAATGATTGTCTTGTTTATTAACACCATTCATGATATTTAAGCTATTTTCTTTAAATAATCATGACACTGCCCCTTGAATTTTTTAAGATTTATTGAATTGTATTTAATTTAATTTTATATTTAAGTAATTTGTAGGAAAGTGGTGTGAACTGGTTCATGTGCAGGAATCTGCTGTATATTTTGTATTAATAGTACAAGAGATCTGACTTCATGGTATTATGTTGAATTACGATTAGCGAGACTGCGAAACAGCTGGTGTGTGTCATTCTTTGTGGTCACACTGTTCAAATTTGGGACTCTACACTGGATACCGCAGTCTGTTCGAATGTATTTGATGACTGAAAATGAAACCAATGTTATCGTGGTCATGCAAGCAGTCATTCCATTTAAAGGTGTCGTTTTGGTGTGGATTATCAAAAAAAGAATCCTCCAGTAAAGCACCGAATCACATGGATGAGGCTGTAAGAGAAAAATGAACCAATCACATGAAAAGGTTGGGTTTGCCCCCCCCCGAAAGAAAGATCCCTCAAAAGAGATTTTGTAATTCAGAGATACATAAAGAAATGAAAGTCAAATCTAGAAATTGTGTGTGTTTTTGTACTCGTCGCTTTCGTTCTCACTTATTTGCCCAACTGCGTATCCCTACTAGGGTCACAGGGGGGTCTGGTGCCCATCTCATCCGAAATTGGACGAGGGAGGGGTACACCCTGAACAGCTCGCCACACTCACACCTAGGGTCAATTTGGAACAGCCTATTAGCCTAATGTGCATGTCTTTTGAACTGTGGGAGGAAACTGGAGTACCTGGAGGAAACCCATGCAAGCGCAGAAAGGCCTGAGCCTGGGTTTTTGACCTTCGTGCTGTGAGGCAGACGTGCTAACCACTACACCACTGTGCGGCTGTTGTTTTTGTGCTGAGAGCATAATTTGACTGTAATCAGTCTTATCTAATCTCTGCTTCGCACTCATTTGGTGCTCGTCTTACTTATGAACAGGTAGCCTCTGGTTTATAGCTGGAGCCCGGTCGTCTACAGAGAGAGAGAGGAGAAGAAAAATGGAGCCTTGCTGTGTGCTTGGCAGCTTTGCACCCATTCGCCCCTCATTCTGGGAGGTCTACTGACTATTAGTTGACAAACGCCTCTTCATCCTCCCCTCCCCAACCACCATCACCACCACCTCCTTTATCCCACATGACTAAATCCTGCGATTAGACTCCAAGCCCTGCTACATCTCCGACACCGCAATCCCCCCTCCCTTAAAACCAGTAACACTCTTAGCCAGAGTGTTACTGAGGAGAACTAGTTAAAACATGTCTAGCTAGCATAAATAATGTGTGCAGTGCCAGGTTTAAAAAAAAAAAAAAAAAAAAAAAGGCATGCAGAGTGTGAAATAGCAGGGTAATGTAATGAGTGTTTCTGAATTAGGCTGCGGAGGAGCCCGGAGCCTGGCTGGCACCTCACAGTCTGAGGGAGAGAATCTACGCCTGTCTGCTTTCGAATACACCCTGCTTTATGTCCTCGCCACATTCAGACTATAAAAGCTCTTCAGCGTAAAATAAGAAACAAGAGCGTGAGCCTTACGAGCCACGGTCAGGTTTCTGTGCATCGTTGTGATGAACGTGCAGCAGCATTTCTTAATCTGAGAGCGGTTAAGATTCACTTTCTCAACTTGGGGGGGGGGGGCGCGACGACGACAACGCAATCTTCTCATCTTCCTCTGGCAGCTTGACCACAGAGGAAGGAAGTCGGTGTGTGTGTGTGTGTGAGAGAGAGAGAGAGAGAGTTGAGTGAGTGGCTACACCAGCACGGTTGCTGTCTGCTATGCCTCATGAATGTTTTTGTTAAGGAGATGAGAGTTCATGACCTGAGCCATACTAACAGTCACAGTCGCTCTAAGCACATGGGCCAGGTCCGGCCTCGGAGGAGATCTGAAGCCGGGTTCTCATTTGACGATGTTAAAATTAGTAGGCGTGGGCGGGGCAGAGTGCTGTGTAACTCTGAAACTGTGAGGAGAGCCGGTGTAGGAGGGTTGCATTGTCTGTTGTGCTCTTTATTTTTGTGCTTTATATTTGTTTTACTGACTTTGTGAGGACTTTATAATGAAGCCTTTACTGCTAAATCTAAACTTACTTTAGTAAACAAAAGGAAACTTTTTGGTTCTTTGTTTGTTTCCTTCTGTTTATTAGTATTAGTATTATTTTTAACAAAAGCTGCTTTTCAAAACTCATTTTGTCAGTTGCAGATAAAGTTTTGGGGAAATTTGTTCCCACACCAACAAAGGAAAACACTCATATGAGTTTTGTGTCTCTCTCTCTCTCTCTCTCTCTCTCTCTCTCTCTCTCTCCTCTCTTTCTTCTCTCTCTCTCCTCTTTCTTCTCTCTCTCTCCTCTCTTTCTTCTCTCTCTCTCTCCTCTCTTTCTTCTCTCTCTCTCCTCTCTTTCTTCTCTCTCTCCTCCTTCATTCTCTTTTCTCTCTTCTTCCCCCCCCTCTCTCCCTCATTCTCTCTTTCTTCTCTTTCTCTCCCTCATTCTCTCTTTTCTCTCTTCTTTCCCCCTTCTCTCTCTCTCTTGTTCGCTCCATCCTTCTCTCTTCTTTCTCTTTCTCTCTCCCTCCTTCTATCTCTTCTCTCTCTCTCTCTCTCTCTCCCCCTCCTCTCTCTCTCCCCTCCCTCTCTCTGTCTCTTTCTTTCTCTCCCTCTCTCCCTCCCTTCCTCTCTCAATCACACTATCGTTATCGTCATTGAAATAGCATTGTGTTGAAACAGTACTGGCCTTCCCCTCCTGGAGTCTTGATGTTTGTTCTGGAGAAGAGGAGGCCTGTCCTGCTCCCAAAAGCCCTTTAATCCTATTACTCACATTCCTGATGAATTTTACAGAGGGAAATATTTTGAATGGAAAATAATGTAACAGACCATGTTGTAGAGGTGGTCTCACTAATGTTCTCTCTCTCTCTCTCTCTCTCTTTCTCTCTCTCTCTCTCTCTCTCTCTCTCTATCTCTCTCTCTCTCTCACAGATTGTGTGTACATAGAGAGCCGGCGGCCCAATACGCCCTACTTCATCTGTAGCATTCAGGACTTTAAGCTGGTAAGTGGAGGTGCCCTTTTCCTTCCTCACACCCAGCCTTATCTCCCTCCTGCCTTTGTTTTTTTTTTAAAGTCATATGAAAGCTACATCAAACGGCCTTTGATGTGGATGGAGGGGTGATTGCCTGCACTCACATGCCTTAGAAAAGTTGCTCTCGAGCATATTATGTAGAAGCTGCACTTTAATTACAGCCAGGATTCAGAAACCTGATACTGTCTCACTGTGGGTTTTGTCTTGGAGGCACATAACGACTGATTAATGTTTTCTTCTTCATTTTTTTTTTTTTTTAAATAAGTAAAAGTCATGCTCCTTATAAGAAAGTCATTTCAGTTTTTGAAGAGAGTCATTATCGATTTTGAAAGTTAGTCGTCTTCTGAACCATTTGCCTTTATCAGACGGCAGCTTGACTATTAACGCCTAATTAGTGCAGGACAAAAAGTGGCATATTGAGGTGATTATTAAAAAAAAAAAAGATAGAAAGAAGAATTTTAGTTGTGTGAAATCAAATTACATTAATGTGGCAGTAAAGAATGTCACCTCTTATATTTTCTGCCAGAAAGCAAACACAGGTTGTTTTTTTTTTTTTTTTTAAAGAAATGCTTCAATGCCAATGTGTGATCATGTGATAGTGTGACATCAGTCTAGTGTACATTATCATTCAAACAATACAAAATGGCTGAGATCTGGACTTATCTCATTATTAATAGTTGCAGTCAAAGAAAAGTAGGCTGTGAACTGCACTCTCGAGGAAGAACTCCAGCATCTTTCTAAAATAAAAGCTAGCAATAAAACAGCTGATTGTGTCTTTTATAGAGAGCGTGAGAGCAGCTGGCCTGAGTGCGCATAACAGTAGCGGTATAGTGAGAGAGTGGTCATTAAATATGTGCCATGAATTTTGCACGCACTAATGGATTTGCCAGCATGCTGAACCACTGTAGTATAGGAGAGCAGTTCAATTCTGCCAGCACTGAGCCTTTTTTTCCCTTCTTCACCCATTAAGTCATGGCACCTTGCAGTCAATAATTTTATGACCACGCCTGTTGATACAGCTCTAGTACCTCAAATCATGTTCTCGTATTCTACTCTGTTTGAAAAAGAAAGTGATAATGATGTGTGCCTGGTTTAGACGGTTGCTCCAGTGTAATTGTCAGTTAAAAGAAATCTGCATGTAGAAGTACATCTTTGCAGTTCTCCACTCATTTCAGGCTGCAGCCCATTCTGCTCAGATTGCTCTTTGCTGACACTCTTTTTTTTATTTTATTTATTTATTTTTTGATGTCGATTGTTAATCAGCCACTTTAAACACCCGCGTCTTCAAAGGGCATGTCATGCGGAAAGGAAAAACCCTCCGAGATCCAATCTGGTTTATTAGGACAATGAAATTCCTGATTTATTTCTCCCCGCTCTCGTGATCCGGTTGTTTGTATTCCCGTCTTGCTCACCGCTCTAGATCGTGTGCGAGGCAAATCAGGTTTGATTAGCGCTTTGCTGAGATAATGCTCTGCCACAAGCAAATAGGCACATTATAGCTGTTCTGATGGGCTTTTTTTCTTTTCATCATCAGCTGGACAATTAGCCAAGAGGTTTTTTTCCCCCCGTTCACCGACTGTCCTGTGGAGTGCCGAGAGCAGTCCCACGAGACGCTGTTAATGGTATAAAATAACTAAGGTGATGATGGAGGGAAGGCTGGGAAAGCACGAAGGGATAAGAGGCCACAGTGGGGTGTGGAGAGGGGGGGTGTTGGTGCACCAGGGTCCGGACATCAGAGCAGCCTTTAATCGGATTGCCAGGAAGAATGCTGAGGGCGACACAAATTCACTCTTGCCAATAATAGTTTTGTGACTGTCTTCACCTTGATTAAGTGCAAATCAGAAGGTCTTTGTGTATCAATAGAGAGCAGGAGAGACAACAGAAACAGTTGATATATTAGCCTCTTTCTCAGTCCACTAGCTCTTCTCTCTTCTCTTCTCTGTGTGTGTAATTAACGGAGGCCCATCTGCATTGTTGTCTGAAGCGGGTTGGAGCTCTGCCTGCAGTGTGCGTGCATTCTGGCCCGGTAAATGCACTGCCAGCACTTTCCCCAACTCTATGAAAATCTTTAGCAACCGTCAACCCTTCTGTGAAGGTGATGAATGCAGCCACACAAGAGCAAAGGTGAACCCAGTAATGAGTAGGGGTGTTACGGTTTGAAATGATCATGCTTTCACCGTATTATTCTACACTTTAAAACACACAAAGGCTAGAGAGGAAAGTGGAAGGAAACAAAGTCTCTTTGTACACCCTTGTGTGTGGATATAACAAAAACCCAAGGGAAGCAAAGATTCTCCAATTATTATTTCTTGGAAAGATAGAAGGATGGGTATATCTAAGAACGGCGTTTTCATTATATTGTTGAAGTTCTGTTCATTCAAATGTAAACAGTTGTTTTGGTTTAGTTTTGGTGGGTAGTGCTTTGTGGTTCTGTATTTTTTAGTAGGTGTTGAGTATGATGAAGTTGAATATCATTGGAGTGGGAACATGGCTAGCAGCGGAACATGTTTACAGCAATAGCAGATTACAAAGCCAAAAGGTGTTCAGTGCAGTCGCGGACAATGCAACCGATGCCGCTGTAGTATGAGGTAGGGGTTAATCCGATAGGATATTAAAAAGAGAGGGAGGGACATGGTGAGAGACACACGGATGGGATACTAACCACCGGAGTAAAGATCTTTACTGGGAAACGAGTAACACCTACAGCTGGTGTTGGATGGAAATGCTTTTTAAATTAATGAGTGAGGTATGTCCCAGCACACGCCGTGATTGACCACGAAACCGTTCCACGGTAACAACTCTAGTGATGGGCATGAGTAGTCAACTTGTAAAGCTGTCGCTATGTAACCATCCATACTTGGTTAAATATGCTGACGTTAAAATATGAATCCATGGTGCGCTGTGAGTTACTTCGTGGAGTGAAATATTAGGCACAAGACGTAGCAAGTTTGAAATAGTGCCGAGCAACGCCGACAGAACAGTGCCAAAATTTATGCAAGTTGAAAACTGAGAAGTATTATGGGTAATATTCTATTTCTTAGTCAGGTGATATAGTCTGGCTGGTCAGTCGGGCTTGTTATATTGGACATACTCTACAGGCCACTTTATTAGGAACACTAGTATACCTGCTCAAGCACATAGAGGGTAACCGAAGAAGATTAGCCAGCTTAATTTGAGATTATAAGGCTGTAGTAACTTTAATAATCACTCTTTGCAACCATGGTGATTAGTAAAACATGCACATAACTGTAAGAAAACAATCAGGTGAGGTAAACACCTTAAGGCGAACAGTCGCCTTAACCTTGCATGAGCACTGAACACATTAAACCACGCCTCCAGCGACCACAGCACACACCAGATTGAATTACCTACGTGGACTTGCCTGGGTCCTTTAGAAATCATGCATTGTACATGTGGTGACCCATATAACATCACCCACCCACCTGAGGTCAGGCCCCTTTCCATATATGTAAAGGAATTTGGTGCACGTCTTTCGATTCTGTCTTACAGGGAAACACTCATTGAGTTAATTTTAAATATTTTCAATGTGGACGTGTTAAAGCACCCAAGTGTTAGAAAAACCCTTGAGGTATTCAGTTTATTCATCATTCACTCACTCATTTGCTGAATCGCTTAATCCTGCTTGGGTCACGGGAAGGCTGGTGCTGATCTCAGTCAACACTGGGAAAAGGTGGGGTACACCCTGAACAGCTCACCGGACCATCGCAGGGCCAACACATACAACCATTCATGCTCAAATTCACAGAAGCCAAGTAGCCTATTGTGGAGAGTGTGAGGAAACCGAAGTGCCCAGGGGAAACCCACGCAAGCATGAGGGAGACATGCAAACTCCACACAGATACTCCCGAGTCCAGGAATTGAACCCAGATTTTGCTGTGCGACTGACGTCCTAACCAGTACGCCACCATGCCACCCTGGTGTCCTTTTTATTCAAGTTATCAACTGAATCGACTGAATTTTGTGACTGATTTTCTTTAAATCATTAAAAAAAAATCATCTGTGAAGGACAGTTAAATGTAGTAAATGTAGAATTTAGGCAGACATCAACAAGAAAAGACGACTAAATAAAAACAAATGTGAAAATTAGTTTCCGCTAATGATTATGTGGTGTTTTAATAATTTTCTTTGCTTTGAAAGCGACACAGTTTCTTCACTGGGTGTAATTTGTTTATGCAATACAAGCTCGTCATGTGGTGCTACTGCTGATCATTTTGTCTGTGGTGGGATAAAAGTATTAAAAACTCATTAATATTCCAGCACATTCAAATACTGTGTTTATTCAGTCAGCTGCCGAGATCTATCTCCTAAGCCTAAAAAGAGAGTGTCAAATTCCCCTGTGGAGCACGCCAGTCTGTTTAATTCAAATATCGAGTTATTGTGTACTTGATTCTTATTTCCTTTTTCATGTACTTCAATACATAATTCGTTCTCTGTTAAAAAAAAAAAAAAAAAAAACATGGAGAGGTGATAAACAAGTCAGCTTCATGTTTCACCGCTAATCCCATGCTGTCGCACCTCGCCTTAATTACAGCCCTCACATCTGTCTTTAGAAAGAAAAGCCTGCTGGTCGATCCTGTATTTTTCACCCCGTTTCAGTCAGCCTTTCCATCTCGATACGCTTTTAGCACTTTAACTGATTTATAGCGAGGGCCATAAGACGTTTTATTTCCTCTGAATTTCGAACAGCAGAGGTCGGACTGGCGAGAGAGGATATCGGCGTGTTCCTACGCTGCTGATTTGCACCATGTTTTTCCCTCCATATTAACATGGACGAGAAAGATTCATTATATGTGTAACGATCACGGCTCCCCAGGGCCTGCTTTATCCTCTCAGATTAGCCACTCATCACGCCACGATATTTATGACGGCTTAAACACAGAGGCTTCAGTTTTACATGATGATCAGAGTTGTTTTCTTTTTTTTTTTTTTAGCTTTATCTTTACTGGTCAGGCTTAGGAAGGAATAGTGTGTGTGTGTTTTCCTCAGGCTCATAGGAGTTAGTAAGTTGTTCCGACGTCACTCTAAAGGCACTTTATCTAACGGCCTGGGAATCCAATTAGCACCGGGAGAGTAAAAACAAGCAAGCTAAGGCTATCAATTTCCAAGTACAGAAGGATGAGGATTCCTCTTGTGTTTGTGGGGACTTGTACTTATGACTTCTAAACTTTTTGTGCACTGCACCACATTGTCCAGGTGATATATTTCATATATACACATGTACATATATATATATATATATATATATATATCATCATCAGCTGGACAATTAGCCTTCGGGCACCGGTCTCCTTCAGCCAATACGGACGGTAAAAAAGGACGGCTTGTAGTAGCCATCAGCTGAGAATGAATCATGACCTTTTCTTTTTTTTTCTTTTTATTTATTTGTTCATTTATTTATTTTCCTGTAATATTTCCAGTAAAAGGATATGACAGAGATTTTTTTTTTTTCTCTCTATGACTGTGTATTCGGTACTTTGGTGGTTGTTGTGATACGTTTGGGATATGTCTTTTTGATCTAGTTATTATTTAGCAAACTCTTGATTACTGTCAGCTCTGTTTTTCTGTAAAAGCCGCAGGAAATTTGCTGGTGTGTTTAGGTACAAATGTAGCAGTTTAATGTCTTGTGATAGTTTGGTTTGAAGGGTCGTTGCTTTATATCTATAGTGTTTTTGTC
>JBCNYH010000003.1:24753894-24773649 GCA_039654325.1 Tandanus tandanus
GCCTTCGTTGTCTTTTGGGTTTCTTTGCATTTGTTCATTCTTTCTTTCTTTATTTTTCCCTCCCCTTGTTTTCTTCAAGGGCTAGGGTTACACTTGGGGGAAACCCCCCCCCCCCCCCCTTTTTTTTTTTCCCGTCAGCCGCTCAGCCTGTGGAAACAAGCCAGCCGATTTGCATGTATAAATATGTAAGGTGTGTGGCTCACCACTGGCTCTCAGGTACGCTGTGCAGTTATCATGTGCTTCTCAAAAGTCCTGCTGAAAGATTACCCGCAGCAGCAGCCGTTGCCAGAGCCCGAGTGCTCGTGTCATATGTAAGAGAGATTGAAGTATACCTACATGACCTCCGTCTGTAGGGAGCGTGTTTAGATCCATGCGCCAGCACTATAGGAAGAGACGGATTTGCTTTCTCCATAAAGCAGTTACTGAAAGCAAGAAGAGCTTTTCATGAGCATTTCAGGGTTTTTTTTTTTTTTTCATCCCCAGGTGATTTTATTAGGCAGTAGCCCATATTATCTCTTCAGTATATTTGTTTTGTTTTGAATTAGTGTTTCATTGAATTAGGTTCTTAGCAGTGCACTTTCCGCTTATTTTATTGCTGCAGTTTATTTGTAAAATCCCCCTGTCTCGAAAGCCCTTAAAGCACTGGTTCAGCTCTAAGAGTAAATCTGCTGCGAGAATGCAGGCTTAATGGCTGCGTTTATTAATGTACCCTCGAAATTCCACCGAAAGAAGCATTAACAGCACTGGTGCTAATGACATTAGGCGCTTAGTCGAGTGCAGTCCTCCCAGCTTCAGCAGCAGCTGCATTCAAATAAGCATGTTAAAAGGAAGAAAAGCTTATGTCCGTTGTACATTTTTAAGATGCACTCAACTGCTTGTCCAAGGGGACATGTTTTAAGGTTTGATTGTAGGCACAAGTCTAGCAGTGAATAAATTACGGAGATGCTCAAACCTCAAGGATGAAACGATACTGTACACTGACCATGAAAACTTTAATATGGCAAAATCAAGTGCGATTCAAGAGCTTCCTCTCTGCGTTTATTTGTTTGCCTTGGATTGTTTCTTTTGCCTGGCTTCTTTTTTTCTTCGCAGCCTCTTTTGTAGTCTATAAACATCATTTCAGAGAGCAGCTGTGTGCAGGGTACGGGATAGAGGGAGCAGGAAGAGGAGAACAGCAGACAGAATCAAGATGGAGATGTGGGAGGTCAGAGACAGGGTAGAAGAGCTCCGGCTGATGATTACATTGCCAGATGAAGCGGAGCGAGTGGCGCTGGAGGTTGTGAGGCACAAGATAACATTTTCATAAGATTCCTGGATGCGCAATCAATAGCGGCTCCACGACAGCGAGACTGAATTATTAAACAGAGCCATTCTCACCCCGTTTCATTATCCCGGCTTTACATTGCACAGCTGCCTTCACGCATGCCAGGCCAGGTATTTGTGCTTAGTACCTTTTTTTTTTTTTTTTTTTAAAGAGCATTATGCTTAATTTTAAAACTGCTCGTTGCATGTGTGTGCAGTCTGAACTGACTGAAGTCTTTATAGATAAGTCTTTAAGATCTCAGTGAATGATTTCATGTGAAATGGCGGTTGCGACTGAAGATTAGAGTAAAGATGGACAATATTTGATATTGACAGTGAGGGCGGCACAGTGGCGTAGTGGTCAGCACATCCACCTCACAGCAACAAGGTCCTGGGTTTGAGTCCTAGTAGTGATGTCGTCATTTTGTATTGTGAAAATGACTTCATGTTTTTGTGACAGGTGATGCACCAGCTAGTCGTATTACACCAGGATAACAGTGTGGAGATTCCATCTAAATGCTGAAAATCAGTAAAGCAGACCATCTGTTTGAATCAAACACTAATACCATGTCAAATATTACATACCACTATCTAAAGCTTACAATACATCAAGCTAATAATAAGAATAATATATCTTGTAACTGGGGAAAGCCAGTCAGATGAATTTCGACAGTCAGAAAGGCAGAACAATGAGGCTTTTTGCCTAAAACATACTTTGACGCCCGTATTCTTAAAAGTGAATTAAATCCAAACATATGAAATCTTGCAAGAGTAGTTTATGTCCATTTCTATTTAACTGGTGAGATTGTAATGCGAAAAATAGTGAAAAGTCACGTCATCTTGTGTTTTTCCGTCACAACATGGAGCTAATTTTCATATGAATACGTGGCGCAGTATTCTTTCTTTTATATATACGAGCACACGGTTGTTTAAATGTATGTTAACGGAATCACGTATGAATGGTAAAAGTGCCTGGTTTTATTTTATTTAGAAGTTCACTAGTTTGTATCTGATTTGTTAGTTTACTATCTGTGTAGTGTTATTTTTGCCTTTAGTTTGCCTTATATAACCCGGGAGATTCACGTCGTATTCTAGTGATTTCACGCTCTCACACAAATGAAACTTTTCAAACTCACTAATGCAAACTATCAAACAGATTTTAGCAGATTGCAACTTCAAAAATGTAAGTTAAAACCACCTGATTATGAAAACCTTCATATTTTAATGTGTAACAGGAGATGGCCTGCCTTTCATTTCACTTTATGAAAACCTAAATATATTTCACCTGACAATATGTACATTTTAATTTACCAAATCAATCCTGCTTAAGCTATTAAGCAAATATCTTCCGTCAAAACGTCGAATACTTTGCTGTAAACAGTGATGGTCAGGCTTTAATGAAGTTGTAGGAGAGCGACATGACACAAAGTAAAACTGACGAACGTTTTATCCGTTTCGTTTGGCATCAAATATCAGCTGTCAAAAGATTTTGTATGTTCATGTTCATGTCCCGCAGTCAGATGATATCTTTAAACGCAATATCCTCCTGTTCACTATTTGGAGGTAATGACACTTTAAAAATTCTTCAGCTTTACAAATCATGGAGATAGTTGCAAAAGAGAAGCATGGACATTTCAGTGTATAATCATTATACACATATAACAAACTCTACACTGTGTGAATAATTTCTAGATCTAATACGCATACTGTGCAAAACATTAAAACACATTTCAGGAAGTCCTGAATAAGCTGTTTGTCTACACTGAGACCAGATGATTGGTCTAATGAGAGATCTGTGATCTATCCTTGTGATCGGATCCATGAATAATACTGGAATAACCCCGTGATTGGTTGCACCTGACTTGTGCATGGCGTTGAGAGAGGGCTCCAGGTTCAGCCTGTAGGGGGAGTACTGACCTGATGCTTCTGAACCACGTCTCAGGACAAAGTGCTGATGTTACAGAAACATACCAGCAATCCAGTACATGTGTATACAGTCCCACCTTTACAGATTGTTAATACAGCTGTTAAGGCATCGGTAGTCGTCGTGCTCGGTGGTACTTTTAAGTCCCCCTGAATTGTGCAGTGCCACGGTGGCAGTTTTTGGCACATCACAAGCGAATTGCCTCGTCTGATGTCTGAAGCCGAGAACGGTGAGGCTTGGCATTCAGCTCGACTGTTTCATCTTTAAAAGGAAAACGCAGACTTCTCTATCTTTTTTTTTTCCTGCTTTGATGTCTGTGGGGAAGAGAGAAAGTCATGTAACACATACAACCAGGATTACTCTTTTATTACAGGACTACGGACTGTAATAAAAACAAGCCATCAACCTGCAGCATTTTAATCACATCTGCCTCATCACATTAAAATGGTGGTAACAAAGCTGCTAAATCAAACCGAAAGGATCTCCAATTTTAGGGTACAAGATGTTACAAGGGAGTTTGCAGTCAGTCTGGTTTGTTCTCAACTCATTTTTCCTTGTTAACTAAAAGCGTTTCCCCCGCCACCGCTGACTCATGTTTCATAGTAAATCAGTATGCACTCATTAGCAAGATTCCTCGTATTCTAGCGACACAGCCAGTGCTGCTTATTGAACCCATCCGCTTTCTCCAAACACATCAGCTCAGCGGGGCCTTTTCTGAAATCGGATCCCTTTGACACGGGCTAGCCGTCCTTACTCCCCTGCTGAAGTCATGACACCTTACATGGCTTCCTTTACGCTCTTTTCCCCTGTCTCCTGGAGGGTCTCGTCGTTGCTTCTCACTCAGCTGGTCCAATTTCCAGCTTGACCAACGTGTGATGCGCCAATAAAAACCCGAGTTGTAGACCTGGGTATATAGTTATGTGGGGTTTACATGCCTCTGTTGGGCGGTTTTCTGTATTAAAGTACACGTGTTGCAGATTAGCTCAGCTGGAACCCCTGAGGCAGGGAAGAGAGGGAGGGTGAGTTGCTCAAAAGAGAAGAAAGGGATTTTAGATACTTTTATTTTTCCTCCATGTATAGAAGACTTGCATATGCCTGTATGTGTGTGCTTCTTGGGTTACACTGTTTGACTTATTCCTGTTATCCAGCTCTTTCCCTCTGCTGAGCTGTATTTACTTTAGACGTCTCTCTACACTGCTTATGATTTATTATCAGCCTGATAAGATGAATAGCTTCTCTCACTTAGTGGCTTACATTTGGTTTCAGGGATGATTTATACATCTCTTTTTAATACTGTTTTATCCATCGGCTCATAATCACAAGCATATTCCCCAAACAACCTGATTCACACCCGTGATTTTGTTACTCGGGGTGCCATTACTTTTTGGACAGCCTTTTGTTGCGTTTGTATGCTCCCACTTGTGTGTATCAGGAATCACAGTGGATTTGAAAAGGGCACAGCACATTTCCGAGGCACTGATATAAACAAGGCGGCACAAGTCTGCCTCACAGCAAGAAGGTCCTGGGTTTGAGTCCCGGGTTCGGATGTTTCTGTGTGGAGTTTGCATGTTCCTGTCCCTGTTCTTGAGTGGGTTTCCTCCGGGTGCTCCAGTTTCCTACTACAGTCTAAAGACATGCAGATTAGGCTCATTTGGCTGTTCCAAATTGCCCCTAGATGTGAGTGTGAATGGGTGTGTGTGTGTGTGTGTGTGTGTGTGTGTGTGTGTGTGTGTGTGTGTGTGTGTTGGCCCTCAAGCTTTTCAGGGTGTTCCCTGTCTTCGCCCAGCATCGGCTGAGAAAGGCGCCAGCCTCCCCTCATCCATGATAGGATTACGCGGTTTGGCAAATGAGGGAGTGAGTGACTAGAGTACAAAAGTACTGGTGCTCCAACACCGTCAGGCTGAAAATGTGCTCTAGTCTTACTTGACTTTACTCCTCCCATTCTGTACAAAGGCACACTTTTGAGGCAGAAGGTCGAGTCCCACCTGCTTTGTCCCAATGATCACAGGTGCAACATTAG
Organism: Tandanus tandanus; assembly: GCA_039654325.1. Classification (NCBI taxonomy): domain Eukaryota; kingdom Metazoa; phylum Chordata; class Actinopteri; order Siluriformes; family Plotosidae; genus Tandanus; species Tandanus tandanus. The sequence continues at coordinate 24,759,141 of JBCNYH010000003.1, forward strand.
TAGTTGTTGCCTAATGCTGATTTGAGACGTTTGATGCGTCTGTTTAGTCGTATTACTTCGCAAATGTGTCCATCCTCGCTTGACGACCAAGGGTTTTTTTTTTTCCCCACCTAGTTTAAAAACAACTCTTGCTTCACTTAGTGTAGAAGTATTAGAATTCTTTTTCCGCGCCCATTCACCTCGAAACGTTCTTTGTGAAGCCGCGACGAGGGCGCCGCGGTATTAGCGAGCCTTCTAATCTTAATTGATTTTTTTTTAAACCGCCTTTTTTAGAGCACCGTTAGCCATGATTTCATGCAAATCCAGTCGTTTGAGGAAATTAATTCACAGATCAATTATAGGCCAACTCCAGCAAAACGGAATGGAGGCGCTCTAGAGGGATTCTTATCAAGGACAGAATGTTTTATTTATTTTCTCCCTGCACTCTTGCTCTGTCTCCACTTGACTCAGAATTCATAAACACTCAGACAGTGCAGCCGTGAACTGCGAGCGGATTCATCAGCCGCCCATAAAGAACAAGGCGCTGTGCGATGAAGTACTCGAGTGCTGAGACGCTAACCTTGGGCTATTGAACATAACGTCCCATTTATAGATTGGAGTAATGCCCTGGCCATTTGAGGGGGAATAACTCTTTATAGCTGTAAGATAAAGTAATGAGTGAGGGTAAGAACAGATCATCATATTGAGTACTCCACCTCTGTGCTTTTTCTTTTTTCCTGTTTCTTTTTTCCTCCTGTTTCTCTTTGCCAAAGCTTTCAATCAGCGCAGTTGATAAATCAGTAGCTGTAGGCGCGCCCGGAGTGCAGGTGATGCGCTCCATTTGTAATCTCCTCCATGCGGCGGAGACACGCGTCCAGGCTCAGCCCGGCTGACTGAAAGGAGACAAGCCACTTCTGCTTTCCACTGCAGGTCAAATGGACTGATTTAATGTGCAGCTCTCGCTAGAAGGTGAAATGGAGTCTGGCAACCTGTGCGTGTGCGTGGTTCAAACCGATTGAGATCCCCGTCTTTCTGTCAGCATGACACACTTGCTCTCTCAGCGTTCCCCAGTGCCACTCAGAAATATTTGTGCTACACTCATGCAGTGCGATTGCGACGCCTGAGGAATACAGAGCAGAGAGAGTGGGTGAAGGAGAACTCACAACCGCCGCGATGTAGTGTGTCATAAAAACGCCAACTGCAAATACAGGTTCTAGATAGGATTTGAATACGTGTGTGGTGAAGGTGGCTAAGCTGAGAGAGTAGGTGAGAGGAGGTGTGTGTGTGTGCATGCGTGCATTCTGAGGTGCTGAGTGAAAGAGATTCTCATTAATAGTGCATTGATGGGGATGAGTGGGTTGACTGCTGGAGACGGAGGCACGCCGAGCCGGGCCTGACTGAGTGCCCTTCATCAGGTGACATCGTCATGGTGATTTATCCCTCCTGTGTAGTTGAGATGAGCAGACAGAGAAAAAGAGATAAGGGGGGGGGGGAAACAGAGTGAGAGCAGCTGAGAAAGCCACTGGAAGGAATTCTAATAATTTCTGACATGATTGATTTCTCTCTGAGCCTTAACCGAGACAGGCAGTCTCCCTCTTTTCAGTTATGAAGAGAAGCTGTCATGCAGATACGATGAATGGTGTGCTATGCTATCTTTCAATGGGGTGTGTATGTGTGTGTATACCATGAACAGGGTATTTATGGCAATCTAGCCAGGTGTTGAATAGATACCAGCCAGTTTGTTAGTATAGCCCTTTATAGGTATTTATTTATTTATTTATTTTAGATAAAGCTGGGGTGAGTTTAAACCACATCATCTAAGGCAGTACAAAGCGCTTTATGTTTGTGTGTGTACATATGTGTTTGTGTATAGAGCGCATAGCTTTTTATACAGGCCAGTTGATTACTGTAAGCCTGTAGCAGGAGGGCAGGCTAATTTAAAACCACTGCCTGGCCTCTCAGATGATGTTCAGAGCAGCTGGCCAATTTAGTATTTAAAAGGCGCACTTTCTTTTTAGCACCACAAGAAGGTGAAAGTGCTGCTGCAGCTCCGCACTCTGCCACGGCTGCCTGCCTGCTGTAATTAGCCGCGAACTGTTTGCTGCCGCAAAAGGCATTTAAATGCCAGACATTGGCCGGAACAGGCGTGCGATGAGGGGTGTACTAATCCTCGCTCAGCTTGCTGCCACGCCTGGATGGAGGGGTGGAAGGGTCTTTGAAAATTAAGTCAAGCTTTTGTGTGAGTGGAAGTGCTTGGCGGTCTTCAGTTGCTAATGATCAGGAGCCATCAACGCTTCATAACAATAAGCCACTCCCGCAATCAGTCCCATCACACAGGCGGCCATCAGAGAGCGGCAAGAAACCCCCTGCCACCCTCATGATGAAGCATAGCTTTAATTAACAAGCAGCAAGTCATATGGGAACATGGACTTTTTTTTAGCCTTGTGCGAGAAATAAAGTATTATTAACATTTTTTATTATTATTATTATTATTATTATTATTATTATTATTATCAGATGATGATCAGGCAATAGACCTGTAGGGCCTCTTATAGTTGCAGAAGCTTGCGACTGTAATTCCTGTTAGATTAGTCTCAATGTGGAGAGGCTGTGAGGCAGATTAGCTGAGGCAAGAATAATAGAGAGATGATGAGAGTGACAGAGACTGGAGGCGGCCTTGGGGGTGTGTGTGTGTGTTTCTCACACCGTCGCCGATTTTCCGATTTTAACTATTTAATAAAGTCTCCTTTGTCTTTAATGTTCTGACAAGTCGTGAGTGGGTTCTGGCTCTCCGCTGCTTCACTGAGCACGTCGTGGGCTGGATGAGAATAAGAGACATCTAAAGCAAGAGCAGGCGATGGTAGCGGATGTGCCTACGGAACACTAAAATGGGACTGTGTAGTTTCCACTCTCCTTATGAGGGTAATGGGAGGGCCGTGTGAGAATGGCCTGAGGATGGACAGCTGCATGGCTCTCTGTGTGTGCAGTAAAGGGACATCCTAAGGGTTTTTCTTTTTTTTTTTTTTTTTTCAGTGATCCTCTGAAGAGAATTATCCATTGTTTGGTTCAGTAGTAGTTTCTGTTTGTGTTTGCATGGTAGTACCTGGAAAAGCAAGAGCTGCGCAGAAGTTATGGTGCTGTTTGGCTGGAGGATGAACCTCATTTCCCCCCCAAAAAACCTGCCAAAGTGATTTGATGGATATTCTGGTTTTGAATACTGGAGTCCAGGTCTTGTTGGAGCTGCTCATAAAACTACATACTGATGACCATAAACCTAAATCTTATTCTTCTAATACGGCAGTGTGTCTGGTACTTGGTTTGCCATCCTATCAGGTATTAAAGTGATTATAGCTTGGGCAGGTAATTTGACCAATCAGTGGCTATTTTTAGATTCCAGACAGCATGGGTGATCTGGTAATGCAGGTCTCTTAGGACTTAGTTATGAACATTCGCATCTGCCTGATAAACGGTCTACACTATTTTTGTCTCCGTCCATATGTTCCTATTTGGTACTTTTGGTACCCTGTTAAGAACGCCAGCCAAATTCAACATACAATACGTAATTGGATACAGCACCGGTCTTTAACTAAGAACGACCAATCATTGGTCTGCACTATTTCTTGCTCAATCTGTATATTATTAAATTCTGTGTACTGGAAGTAATAGCAAAATATAGGATCAGTTTGTCCCTGATCACTTTTCTATCATCCGGGCTACTAACCCCCTCTTCACTTGTCTCTTCCGTATAGTGAAAGTGCCGGCAGTATGAAATCATTCTCATGAGGGGTGGGGGTGTGTGTGTGTTGTCAGACTGGTCATTGCTGTATAGCTGTGATCTGTATCACAGCAGTGGGCTGGAAAACGTCCTTCTTGTAAGTGCTTCCCAGAGTCAGATGATGGAAAAACAAGTGGAGGGCGAAGCTGCAAATGGATCTTGAGCTAAGCTTTATAGCAAACAATGCACGTCAGTCGGGTACAGGAATGCCCACTCTCTGCTTCAGCTCCCCCCGACGCTGCTCAGCTTCTCCTGGGTATTGGCTGCTTTCAGCCGTCAGTCAGCGAGCGACAGGCTGTGTGGTGGGTTTCAGTGTGTATGGGCGGGTTTAAAGCAAAATGAGCAGCGAGTCTTTTACAGACTGCTGTGCCAATGGTGTTCAGCATTACAGACCCACCAATAACCAAACCCCAGTAAGCGGCCGCGTGCACGAGACACCCACACACTCGGTTAACTGGGTGCGCTGAGCTGTCAGCTCTGTTTACTCTCTAAATTCTTTATCAAGAAACTCCTTTTTTTTTTTATTGTGCAAATCATAGAGGATTATCAATGTGTGACTAAGATGTAAAAAGCTTTTTTCTGCTGTCTCCTACACCTACATCAGAATATACTCATGATTGAAAAGATTATGGCTACATCTTTTTGTGTGTGCGCGCTTGAAGCACCTCATTACATCTAATTAGATTGACCTCCGTTTTTATCTGGCAGCTCTCAGAAGACACTCAATAAAAAATGAGGTGGGAAGTGGTGTGTGTGTGTGTTGTCACCTTGGAAAGGTTGAACATTGGCTATAGTATGTAATAGGACTGAAAGACAGCATGCTGGGAAAAAGCCACAAGCTGAGAGTCAGCTATGACCTCTGACCTCTGACCAGTGTGTCTGCTTCTTTTCTCATCCAGCTCAATACTGGGCTTGAGGTTACTAAATCCTGTCTTTGTCTCACCTTTCAGCCTGCCTCTCTAATGGGTGTCTGTCTGTCTGTGTGTGTGTGTGTGTGTGTGTGTGTGTGTGTGTGTGTGTGTGTGTGTGTGTGTGTGTACACTGTGTATATTTATAATGCACACATTGTAGGTTAGATGTTCAACAACGACGTGCCTCAACGTTGCAGCTAATTCTGTTTGCTCACAACTGTATGTGGACTCTCTGCATACAAACAGAAAGGGGCGAGGCGCTGTGCCTGTATTGTACCGCTGCATGCGTGTTTGTGTAATTAAAGAGAACGGAAAAAGAAGACGGGTGATTTTTCTCTTTCTGCCTGTTGGGTAGTCACTCGCTCTTATTTTCCCTCCCTCTCTTTCAGCTTGTATCAGTTTCATTGCCGTGCCTTGTCTATAGATGGTGACCTTATCTCTGTAATGGTGGTCCGCAGTGGTCTCTTGTGTGCTCTGAAAAAATCCTCTGAGCACCGTGTTCTTCGTGTGGTTTCGCCTGTTTGTCTGTGCTGGTGGATCACATTGTGAGTTAAGGCTGCTCGAGTATGGCAAAAATAAATAATTAATCATGATTGTTAGTTAGCATTGAGATAATCATCACTTGAACCATCATGAATTTACTGATCTTAAAGTAAATAATCTATACTTATTATTACCTCCTTCCAAGGGGAAGTTTGAGACTGGTCATATATATGTGTGTGTGTGTGACTGGGACTTAATATGGATTTCCACGAAATTTTAACCAAATGTGGATCTTGGGCCAATGAAGACCTGATAAAATTTTGGGCTTGATCCAGATTCAGATCGGGTTTTTTGAAGGATTTTTTTCAACCTTTAACTTTGCAAAATAGAGAGCGGCGCTGACCCAGAATGTGCTGGGAGAAAAAAAACACAGCGCACAGAAATAATTGCACAACAGGCCACAAGGGGGCAACGCAATTCTACGTCATCTGCCATTATGATCTATGTAAAGACAAGATTGTACTTTGGTGGAGGCCTGCACTCTGCATGCATTTCCAGATGTAAATTGTTATTTTTTTTTATTGATTTTAATATTCGTAGGAGGAGGAAATGTTCTGTTTGTATCAGATTCCCACAAGGGCACTTTATAAACCCTGTTAATATTCGTGTCTGATATTTTTGTATGAACCAAACTGAACTCATTATCAGTGTTTTTTTGCTGCAGCTACAGAAATTTAAGCCTCTACTAAGTGTTCAGACAAGTATTTAAATGTTTATCTTCATATTTCTGTTATGTATAAATTCTCAGTAAATTACTTCTGTCACTTTAAAAGGAAACGATGCGGTTACATGAGACTCATGAGGAAAACGTTTTCTGTGCCTGAAGAGCATCGAAGTCTCACAGTTTTCTTACCACAAACATCTGGTATTTAATTTCAGTGCGTTGTGTGCTATAAAATAAACGTCTTTATTTTAATCATATAAAAACCAGCTTTGGATTAATAAAAGGATAACAACCAGATAGCGAGTTAGACCGTTGCTTTTACTGTTTGAGTTTGGGGAATGCAGTGAGTTGAAAACGACCATTTTAATGATAATATAATTTATATTTGTTTATTAGTGAAAACTAAAGTGAAATGTTTTAAATGGAATCAAAACAATGACTTAACATGCTAGCTCAGTGTAGCATAGCTTACCCCCCCCCCCCAAAAAAAAATCATTTAGTATTGTGTATTAGTATTATACCCTAACCCTAATTATAATGTGTTACCTTAAATAAATAAAAATCATGAAGAGAATGCCCTCTCTAAAAGTGATTAGTTAAAATAGAACTATTTGCTAGATTTGTTGTATTACATATCAAATGTTATAATTTAGTTGTGAAAATTGTACAAACTTATTTTTAAGATCAATAATAGAGGGTCCATTTCAAATAAGGGGGGTCCATTTTCCCCAGTGGAATGTGGGCCCGGGGGTCCTTATTCCGCTACAGGACATGGACCCTGGGTCCATTTTCAATATCACACCGGAGCTTATCTCTGGTTTCTGTGACGTGGGCTCAGAAGTTCAACTCCTCCTGGATGGGATGCTAGTCCTTTGCAGTTTACTTTCCCAGTATTTTTACTGGTACCCATTTATACTGTGGGTGGACTGAGGGACACTTGTGGTTAAGACCTTGCCCAGGGGTCTAAGTATGGTGGGGGTCTAATGGGGATACGAACTCACGACGTCTCAATCATGAGCCCAGCACCCTAACCACTAATGAGAATAATGAATTAGCGTAACTGACGCAGCATTACTGATTTTATGTCAGTACACAGATGAAGTTTTTAACTACAAGATGGCCACCAGTCATGTGACATGCATCCACAGCAAATACTTTGTGATTTTTTATTTATTTTTTTTAAACAACAAATAATTATTTAAAAGAATTCTGACTGTTTTTTCCTGATTTCTAATTTTACTTTTTCATCACATGGTTTCCTCAAAAGAATTTCTTTATGTAACTTGGAAATCTGATATTGACTCCATGCCGATCTTTAATCAGCCCATGAAGTGTTGATGTGTGTGAGATCACGGAGGGAATGAAAGGTCAAGCTGCATCTGACCAGTACGATACAGAGGACTGGTTCTGGAATGAGACATAACCTTTTAAAGCCTACAGTATACATCTAATAGTCATTGCTCTTTCTCTCTGGTACTCTCTCACCCATCGAGTTGTGCAATCAGCCCAATCTAATAATCATCACATGAGCAAGTCACCACAGCGATTAGAGTACAATGAGGGGGGAAAAGTAGCAACAACAAAAGCTTATTATGTCAGGCTTGTGCACCCGGGAAAAAAAAAATCCCTCATCATTCTGCCCTGGGGATTGGGATAGCAGGGCAGGGAGGAGCAGCTGGGGGGTTGAGATCAACTCTGATTGTTTTGGCATAAGTAGCTGATTCCCCCCAAGCCATTTCAATGCCACAGTTTAGCTCACGCTTGACCAAACCGGCTAATCCATTTAGCCATAGCTTAACCAGGTCTGCAGTGTTTCTGTGACAGGATCTATCCAGAAATCTTTCCTCAAACCAATGTCATCTCAAGGTTCTCAAATGGACATGGAGCAGGAGTTCTGAGGTGTGTGTGTGTGTGTGTGTGTGTGTGTGTGTGTGTGTGTGTTTATATGCGTGTGTGACTGTTGTCCAGCACTTAAGTGTCCGTGGACTGACTCGGTCATCAGTCAGCCAGCAGTCCAGCCACATAGCAGCGTCTGCTGCTGAGCATGAAATGCAGGCAAAATGAACGAGCATATCGGAGACATCTCATGTCAGACCAGCGACACGGCTCGCCTGCTCCCCACATCTCAGAACGGTTTCATGTTTCTTCCCAGTCGTTATCTCAGACTGTTGCTTCAAAATGTCTGAAGAATTCCAGGACAAAAAAAAAAATCTGCGCCATTAGCAACCGTGAAGCATCTGGAATAGCATGTGTGTGTGTGTGTAGATAAAAGCTGCGGTGGAAGCAAATGCAAATTAGAATAGTGAGGCATGGAATCATTGCTAGAGCCGCCATGATGAGCTGAATTAGCATGCTGAATGCTCACTCACTGGTGTGTGCGTGTGTGTGTGTGTGTGTAGGTAAGTGTAGATGTAGAGCCCCTGCAGTGCAAGACTCTCTGATGTCTCTGCTGTTGATGTCGATAGTCTCATTGACAAGCAGATTTATTCTTCTTTCTCTCTGTATCGCCGAAGCGAAGAGGAAGTGCGGGGTGTTTTCTCCTGAGAGAAAAAATGTCATTCGAGAGATAAGGAGACATGCACATTGTTTCAAGGGATGGCTAAAATTGGACTGCTTATCAGTTATCAGCCAGTCTTCGTTTATCAACTTCTTGTATGTTTTACAGAGCTGACCTAATAAACGCTCATTTGCTAACGCGTTACTGTTGTTTGTCTTCTTTAAATCCACACCAGTGTGCTCGCTGCAGCGAAACGTTGTTAGTTCTGCGTAGCAGCACAATAAGTTCTTTTAAATATTAAACACATCATCGCCCGGAGACTCCTGTCAGTCATTTCTCGGCTGAACACCCCCCCACCCCGCCCCCGCCCGTTTCCACACTCTGCTTCCTCAGCCGTTCGACGTTTCAGTCATTAACTGTTAAGTGTTCAAGCACTCAGATGTAGGGGGCATGCTGAAAAAGGGGGAGGAGACAGCAGAGAAGGAGGGGGAAGTGGGTAAGAGCCCAGGCACACCTGCTGGGCAAAGCAAACCAAACGCGCGCGGTGCCACGTCTCCGGGTATCAACTGGGCCTCAGTGTATCGCGTGACTCTGGAACGAGTCCCGCAGGGAGCTCGGAGAGTGATTATGTGAAGTGCTCAAGCTCTTAAATGTTTGAAGTGTCTCAGTAGTGTTGCATACGATTACAACCACAACGGGCACGTCTTAATTAGCGTTATTTGCTCGTCCAGCGCCGCGTGAGTCACCCCCGCTTTATTCCAAAAAGACAAGCATACAGTAACAGAAGCTCCTTGTCTTGACACAGCACCACTAAACGACTGAGTCACTGTGCGTTGTGTACAGTGTACCCTGCTTTTGTTGCACTCTGTATCACCGACTGCATAATGCTCGTCAAATCCATTCGAGAACCAGGCTGACAGATGGGCAGGCTGCGTTCAAAGTGAGTGGAGATTTAATATCTAAATAGCACGGGCGCTGAGAGAGAGAAAAGAGAGCCGCCCTATGTGAAGCAGCATAAAGGTCCTGACTGTGCCGCCATCACAGCTGTGGCTCCCCCTCCTCTCCTTCTCTCTCTCTCTCTCTCTCTCTCTCTCTTTCTTTCTCTCTCTCTCTCCTCCCCTCCCCTCCCCCTTGCATTTGTTCTTGTTGACGGGCGGAGGAGGAGTAATCTGTACACAGGCTCTTGCAGGGAGGAAACATGTCATCAACACTTGTTTACCATTATTAGTTTGAGCCTGCGAGAGGAGAGGCAGGGCAGCTCAATTACTCCCGAGCTATAAGGCAGTGCAGAAGGCTTCTTTTGCTTCTCCGCATAGCAGAGCTCGCCTCAGCTTGGCTCAACACCCTTTTTTCGTGTTGGTACTTCTGCGAGGCGCTTGCTTGTTCTACACAGTACACATTCGGTTGTTTGCATGCGGCTTTCTCGCCTTTCTTTGTTCGTTCAGAACTGTGGGAATGTTTTTCCTCACTCGCTCATGCACACAGCTGTGGGAAGCCGTGCATGCTGGGGACACACATGGAAGAGCTTTAGTCTCTGTGTGTGTGTGTCAGTCATACAGTTTTTATGGAGTGTAGCAGTGTCTGGTCTGTATCAGCGAGTCAGAGAGAGCACTGGGCGGAAGCAGTATGTGAGCCACATCCATCATATATGAGCGAGCATCCTGAAGCAGCGCTGCCTGCCTGCGTGCCGTGCACTAATCATATCATGTTTAGAAAGTAGATTAGCTCATAGATCTGTCCGCCTGATGCCACCATGTCGCACACACTCAGTGAGACGCTCCCCAGTCGCTCTCCGTCCTCGGGTTCATGGCTGTCTTGTTCTGAGGCGCACAATCCTTTCTTTTCGAAGTCTCCGTCTTGTCCAGGATGCGGGAGATCCCAGGTTTCACAGCTCTCTCTCCAGTGTCCGCACTCTGCCCTGTTCTGAAACCAGAACCTGTTAAAGCATTTGTGAGTTTGGATCTGGTGTGCGAAAGAGAAACAGAATGTAAACGCTCAGAAAATAAACCCATATTTCCTGTTAATGCTTGCCGGCGGGTCTGGTTTTGCTTAGCCGCGGGCTATGACGGCGTGTATATGGCACGAGCAGAAGGAGAGGGATTCATTGTTGCGTTTCCACCAGGCTCTCTTGTTAATACGGGAGTCATATGAGCGTGCCCCGAGTCATCCCCTTGGTAACAGATGGGAGCTGCCAGAAGAGGTGCTGCGGCAGCCATGTTTAATGATTCTACTAAGCACAAGGCAGAGTGTAATGTCATCTAGCATCGCTGTAACCTGGCAGGGGAGTGGCATGATGCTGTCAATCAAATGAATGTGGGGGGTGACAAAGTGGCCGCATTGTTAGCACAAAAAACCCCTCCCAATTCAGTCTATTGCAATACGTGCACTTTTAGGTTGTCCATTTCCTGTCGGGGTTGTTATTATTAGAGCACAAGCTCGCTCTCTCTCCTGACGTTTCAGCTTGTGCTGTATTGCTTTAATAGCCGTGTGAGGTGGCTGTTGGACTGCACACTCCACACACCATCACAACCTCACAGGCTTGTCTGTAAAAGCCCGGCTCTCCCAAGAGCCTTAACCCCTCACTGCACTTGGACTCAACATGGCTGCACCGTAATTACTGCTCGCGCCTGTTTGAGAGACAAGGGGACAGTGTGAGTGTATGATTCTGCTCAAGGGGGATTTGAGTTTGGAGCATGGACAAAAGAGGCAGCACAACAGTTCCCCAAAAGTAGCGAGGCTTGCTTACTCTTAGGAATGTTTCCACTCTTTAACTCCACCCCCACGACTCAGGCATCACCAGCGCCCGCCATTGTGTGCTTCCCGTAACATGAAGCTCCGATTTATTGGAGCGAGGGGGGCGCCGCTTGGAGAGATCGGGTGTTGAATCGGATAAGTGGCCTCTCCGTTTGGCTCCGGGTTTACGTTTTGTGGGGTACAGCGAGTTCATGAAAGTGCGAGGAGTGTTTGGCAAAAAGCAACATACAGCCCACAGAGCCAGCAGGGGCAATGAGAGCACTTTGGAATGTCACTAATCAATTCATCTTTGTAATTGTAATGGGCGGCTTGCTGCTGCCTCCCATTCTCCTTCCTGTCTGGCTGCGAGTGCTTATCTTGATAATTTGATTCTGTGCACTGATCTGCTCTCTGCGACATAAAAACATAATTAGGGTTTAATAAGGAAACAGTCATTTCCAGTGCGAGGCGGATTTGAAATAAAGGTCACAGGTTTCAGCTTCGTTTAGTTTCACGATGTTGTTGCTGCTGCTGCTGCACGATGTGTGGGTGGATGTGCGCTCACGCAAAAGGAATTTACGTGTGTCTGTGTGTGTTTTAAAGAGGGTTCAGGGGCACTGATATCAGGATTTAGTTCCTCAGCTTGTGGCGATGCCCTGAGTGGGTGAGAATGTCCTTGCGCTTTATCAGTGCTGTGATTTCTCTGAACAGGCAAAGCTGTGTGAATGAATCCTCCCTGTCTGTGTATCTGCAGTGTAATTCCACTTGACGGTACTTTTAACGATTTAAAGAATTGGCCCAGTTATACTGTGAACTAATAGTGCTTGCCTTTAATCCAAATGAATTAAACTACATTTCTCTTTCCGAGTAAAGAACTAAAATAAATAAATAAAAAACCCTTATTTCACTGTAATTCTGACTTAACAGGATTTCCGTGCTCTCTGCTGAAAAACCGCCGTGGAGTCGCGTAATGAATTCTCCAACAGAACTTTACAGCTTCTCGTGTCCCATGCTATCCCAGGTGGTGGAAATATACTGTTACACATACACGTAGCTTAACACTCATTCCATCCTCCATATGAAATGTTGCAGAGTCCTCATTATTTCTATAACAATGAGCTCACTCTGCTTCTCACGAGGAACACGAGGGAGTCCTCGGCTTTCCGTTCCACCCAGAATGTTTTTTTCCCCTTCTTCTTTCTCTCAAGTGGGCTGACACGATGGCACGCTCAGCCTTTTTGTGGGGAATGTGGTATCCTGTAGGCACGTTAAAGGCGACTGTGATTTCTGGCAGCCGCTCCAGAGGCCCCCGTCGCTCGCTCTGTGGCTTCTTTACTGTTCTCTTAAACCGTTTCAATGGTCAGTCGGGTTTGTGTGAAGGAACAAAATATATTTCATGTCAGGGAATGAAAACAGTGTTTCTGCTCATTTTCTTCCTTCATCCCAGCCCTTGCTTGGATAGCACACTCACTGTGGGAGGTCTGGGTTGACCCAGTGCTGCCACCTGCTGGTGACTTTGGGGAAGTGCGAGTGTCAGAATCGCGTGTAGTTCCCTGAAGCGCCAGCAGGTGGCAGAGTTTGAAGTGCAAGACCAGAAGAGGAAGCGGTGCGTGATTTGCTTGGCTGGATTTATGGTTTTATGCTTTACAGATGTGTGTCTGGGGTTGTGTTCAGGAGTTAATCTATCATACATTTGGAAGGGTGGCTGCGTTTCTGCCTTGAAGCTTAAAGTGCCTCCCTTTTGAACACACAGCTTTCCTTCCTGCCTGGCTCCCTAGTAGTCCAAAAATGCAAATGTTTTTCTGTTTACCGTATTAAAACTAAATGTTTTCAATCCCTTTTTAATTGACTTGGTTTTCACTGAGGACTTTTGGCAGAGAGTGAGGGAATCATGAAGGCACATGCAGCACAGGCTTGTGTTTGCCAAGAGGCCAATTTGTGACGCTGTTAACAAACAAATGTCTGTCTTTTTTTTATTAAATGTTTACGTTTGCCTCATTTTTCTTCTTGCAGAGTAAAAGGGACCATCTGTTAATGAGTGTGAAATGGTACTACCGCCAGTCCGAGGTACCCGACTCAGTCTACCAGCACCTTGTTCAGGACCGCAACAATGAGAACGGTATGTGTGTGTGTGTGTGTGTGTGTGTGTGTGTGTGTGTGTGTTTTACCACTAGCGAATAACACATGTAAAATATTATTCTGTTGCCACATCCTTTTACTTAACCATCTGTAGTAATGTGTTAGATATCACAGTAAATGGCATCTCAAGTAAAAGAGGCCGTGTCTGCGAAAACACCCCGCTGTCCTCGTTTCCATGGGAACACTCCTTCAAACAAAGGCAGCATGAGGTGAAGTGCAAATAACCCTGAGCGTAATATCTCTCGGTCTCATGGCCATCCCTTGGCTAATGCATACATCAAGAAGTAATAACAGGTTAGGGCTTCCACCCGGCTTTGTGTTGAGACTGCATTGATTTTAATGCACTCTAATAAAACAGCCAAGAGCGCCTCTGCAGTCCCGTCAGCTTGGCAGACACCACCAGCCCTCCCTCCCTCTCTCCCTCCCTTCCCCTTGCCTGGGTCAGCATGGCAGACGCTCATTCTGTACTGTTATAATGGATCTCTGTAATGATGATTCCTTGTTCTCTTCACAGTGTCTTTGCGGGGACAAGGCACACTCCTTTCAGAGAGAAGTGTAATAAGGTTGCATTAGGCTCATACATTGATCTGATAGGTATACAAATCCCAGTGCTGCAGCCCTTAGTCTACATGCTGCTTTTTACATTCCTGTATCTGTACATGTTCACAGGTTGTTCACAGATTAACAGTTTTTATAATATTACAATAAATAAGTGCCTATTTACGGAGCCCCTAAAGGGACATAAAAAAATAAAAAAAAATTTAAAAAAAGATGGGTTTCGCGTGCGCACGAGAAAAGGGGCATGGGGGGAAAAAAAAGGATAAGTTTCGCGTGCGCACGAGAAAATATCACGTGCGCAACAGGTTACCTAAGGTTTCTCGTGCGCACTTTGGATGGGTTAAATGCCAATAATTTCCCTTGTGGGATTAATACAATATATGTAAATAAATTTAAATTGCCAACTTATAGCAAAATATCACTCTAATTTTTGACTAACTTGTCTACAAAAATTAATCACTTTAATCTGAAAAATATAAAGACAAATTAAATAAATTATAAGAAGAGGTACTAACATTAATTTTAATCAGTATTCTCCCTGTACTTGCATGGGTTTCCTCTGGGTAACCCAGTCCAAAACATGCACATTAGGATAATTGCATGCTCCAGATTGATCCTAGGTGTGAATGTGAAGGTGAATGGTTGTGTGTGTGTGTGTGTGTGTGTGTGTGTGTGTGTGTGTGTGTGTGTGTGTGTGTGTGTGTGTGTGT
>JBCNYH010000003.1:24775592-24786471 GCA_039654325.1 Tandanus tandanus
TGTGTGTGTGTGTGTGTGTGTGTGTGTGTGTGTGTGTGTGTGTGTGTGTGTGTGTGTGTGTGTTGCTCTGTGATGGTATGGTGAGCTGTTCAGGGTGTACTACACCTTCGCCCAGTGTCGGCTGAGATAGGCTCCAGCCTCCCCACAACCCTAAGAAAGGATTAATCTGTATGGTGAATGAATGACTAAATTTCAACAGAAAGCTATTTACTATTGTCTCTTTTTGCCGTTATAAAAACGAGTGTGCTTGCTGGTATTGTTTGTATATACACTTCACCCTCGATTTCCCGTACCCCTATTTCCCGGATTTCGGATTTGCCGGACATTATTTGGTATTGCCAGAAGAATGCTCGGGACAAGTCCGGGAATCGATGATGGAAGTCCGGGTCGGTCAGGATTTTCCAACTTCCCATCTGTCCGGCCCGTTCCCGTCCGATTGGATGGACGAAAATGAAGCAGCAGAGGGGCACAAAATAGTGTCCGATGAACAGATAGTATCATCAGTGACGGTGGAGCTAAGTGAAAGTGAAAGTGAGGACAGTGATGACGAGCCGGAACCCACATTTAAAACGAATGTGGTAATAGAATGTGCTGATTCGCTCCTTAAGTTTGTGGAAAAACAATATTGTGTATTGCGTGTCGGATAAGTGTTGTAAAAGTCTCGGACTGCTGCTGAATAATGGCGATTGCCGGACTGATTACGGTAAATGTCCGGGAAAGGGTAGGGATCCCGGACATTAACGATTGCCGGACTTTTGAGGTTCCCGGACAGCCTATCTCCCCTAATAATCCGGGAAATCGAGGGTGAAGTGTATTTTTTTTCCCACGGTTTCTGTGGCTCTGTGTTCCAAATAGTCTGTAACTCTTTCCGACTATCTTCGGAGGAAATCTTTGGTCGATCAATTCATGAATCAGTTAAATTCTGTATTTCTTGGCCAGTCCAGTCCGTCATTTCTGTTGTTCCAGAATAATCTCGGCATAATTTAGATGAATGTTTGGGATCGATGTTTTCCTGGCATACGAATCCACAGCCGAAAGCTGTTTGTATTTCTGTCAGTTGTGACAGGTGGTCTGATAAATCTAAGTTATATGTATCACAACACTTACAAATGAGTATAGTGATATAATTTGTTCTAGAATAACTATAGCTTTATATTGCCCAGTATAATACTGCAGTGCATTATTGTGCTGCAGTGATTTTATTCATTGATATTCAGATGTTCTTTATATATTAATATATTTTTATTATATTTGTATCTTTAAATTTATAGTTAGAATGTCTTAAATGTGTTTATTTTTGCATATAGATGATCGCCAGTATGATTGTGAATCATTATCTGTCCCTTGTATGTGTTTGTGCTACTAGTGTATATTTGATTCTCTCTCTCTCTCTCTCTCTCTCTCTCTCTCTCTCTCTCTCTCTCTCTGTAGACTCGGGTCGGGAACTGGTAATCACAGACCCTGTAGTAAAAAGCAGAGAGCTCTTCATCTCTGACTACGTGGACACGTACCATACGGCGGCCCTTAGGTAACCCACCTGCTGTCTGAGTCATATCTTCATGTTGTCATACTAAGCAACAGTCGAGCCTCTCAGTGAAAAACCTCAGGATTTGACAGCTTTTCCATTAGAACCTTCTGCATGTGCACTACGGCTCAAAGCAGTCATGCTGTTCTTTTCCATGGCCAGTTTAAAAGGGAGGGGGGGGGGGGGCTGATTCTCAGCGTTTGAAACCAGATCTTCCCTGTCTTTTTTTTTTTTTTTTTTTTCCCCGCAGCCATGTGTTCCATTTTTCCCCTTTTCCTTTCCAGCGTTTTAACTAAAACCAGCTGGAGAGGCGCACAAAGCTGCGGCTCTGAACCAGTGATTTCAGGGCAAATTAGCTGCAACTTCTGCTGCACAAAGACTCTTTTGATTTGACTTATTACAGGGCTTTTGGTAAACCCCGTGAATTCTGCGAGCATGGTGTAACACTTGCTTCCAGCTCCTCGTCCCTTTCATCTTTAGAGAACGCTATTGTGTCTGTGTGCTGAGCATCCAAACCACACCAGTGCTTGTTATTTTGAAAGCACAGGTGTGAAATTGAGGATGAACCAATATCGAGATGCGCTGGGTAGTTCCGCTTGATAGTGTGTGGATGTGTGGGCGTATCCCCGTGTGCTGTCCATCATCCCTTGTTTAAGTCTCTGGCTGAAGAGATGGACCATGCCGTCTGGACAGTGCCTCTGAATTATTTCCCCCCACACACAGAATTTGTTTCTTACTGCCTCACACACACTTGCGCACACACACAAGAAACAATATTAGTTCAGCAGTGATTGATCTCCCATAGCTGGTAGCACGCTCGTCCCAGATGTGTTTACTTAAAAGCATGATTACTGTACAGGCAGGGAATGTATGCACACATTTACTCGGGGCTCATTTGTGTTTGTCTGTTTTATGTTTTGCAGAGGGAAATGCAACATCGCCCACTTCTCTGACATTTTCGCTGCCAGGGAGTTCAAACCACGAATCGACTCCTTCTTCTACATTTTAGGATACAACCCAGAAACTAGGTAAGACACGCTGGGTTCAGGTTTCACTCCGTACTGTAAACATTATCATATTACAAGAACTTATACATTTAATGCTAGTTAAGCAGAGGTTGTATAGATGACATTTGCAAAACAATGCAGGTTCATCTCATTAAAAATGTATAGAATGTTCTGTTGCTGTGAATGTGGTGCTATAGGGTTGGTTTTTTTTATGCTCGGTAGTCTACGGATTTGATTTGTTTATGACTTGCCCAGATATTTGTGTTTATTTGATGGTTGCGAGTGTGTATCACACAAGAACTGATTGTAATCGCAATCTGGTGACTCAGAGGTTAAAGTTCTGGGCTGAAGGTTTGGATCCCAGCATTGCCCTGCTGCCGCTGTTCAACACTGTCAGGGCCTTAAGCAAGGCCTTTAACCCTTATCTGCCCCAGGGCTATGGCATTCTGTGCTTTTACTTCAGCTTCCTAACATGCTAGAACACGCAGAGAAAAGAATTTCTCTGTTCTGTACATGTAGCAGTTGAGGATTTCCTCCTCTCTTTTCTCTTTTCTTCTTTCACATTTTCCTTTCCTTCCATTTTTTTTACCTTTCCATATTAAACTATATATCTATAGGTGTATCATAACTTTCTTTAGCTCTGTGGATCTTTATGCAAAAGGCTCCAGGTATTTTAGAGTTGTTTTTAAGACCTGTTTTTGTGTTAGGTTGTAGGGTTCTTTTTGTAATTTTTTGGTTTGTTTGTTTGTTTGTTTGTTTTTTACCTCCTCCAAGTGGGGAGGGTTTGAGATTGGTCATGTATGTCTGTCTGTGACCACGATAACTACAAAACTAATAGGCAGATTTCCACAAAATTTTCAACAAATGTTGGTCCTGAGCCAACGAAAAACTGATAAAATTTTGGGCATGATCCGGATCCAGGAGGGTTTTGAAGGATTTTTTTTTTTTTTTTTACATTTTGCTAAATACAAAATTACACATTTTAGGTAATAAAATGTCTCCCCCTATTGGGCACCAGCTGTAAAGCCTTGATTGAAAAGTTTATAAATTACACTACCTTGGTAGGGGTCTGTGCTCTCTGAGTGCATTTGTATTTTTATTTAAATTTTGTATTTAAAAAGTTATTTTTTTTGTGCTGTGTTAATTCTTGAAAATTGTGGACAGCAGCTATCGGACTTGCTATATAGTGTGTCCTCTGAGTGGATTTCCAAGGGATGCTTTTGGTAATGTTTAGAAGTATATACCACACAGGAACAGTGCAATCTGATTAGCCCTCTATCTGGGGGTTTAATTACATTATTACTCATTCAAGAGATCTTCTCATTTGTCTCATTTTTAATTATTGCATCACTGTCACTAGATAACTGTTGATGATTGATTTATTGCACAACAGGCACACGCAACATAGTAACGTTGGCTGTCCACTTTAAAAAATATTTTGAATGAATTATAGAACAGTGGTAGAATTCACCTTCCGCATGATACAGAGAATCATATGGTCTTTGAGGGTGTCGTCCACCGAGGTCCAGACAACTCCTCGACAGCTCGAATTCTCTGTGTAATACTTTGCTTCGTTTAATAATTGCTTTTTATTCAGATTGGTTTGTTCCAGTCACTTGAAGCAGGCGGTGTCATCATTATCACGCTTTAAAAACCTTAAAGTAAGCCCATATGTTTTGTATGTTTGTAGTGTATGTAAAAACTTTGAATGAATGTAAAAACACACAGTTACAGAGAGGTTTACGTACGTCTCTGTGAGGTATTTACTGAACTGTGAATAGGTTAAAAACCCCGTGAGCAACACAGTGCTTAGCTCAGCGTGGAGTGCACAGAGCTCACCTGTCCTGCCTCTGTAACGGTTAAAATATGCCAACATCAACTATAAAAATCTTTTTGTTTTATGTAGTGCGTATTAAGGCATTTATTCACCTCAGACACTGTGGATAACGTTTCGTCTAGGGGACTGTTAATCGTCATCCACCGCATAATTGTTAATGATATGATGTATATAAAATCATATGTCGAGTTTACAAGATGAAAGGCTTCATTTAGGAGCATTTATCCTGCATGCCAAAAGTTTAAAAGTGACAAATTGAGTCGAAAATAACGAAAGGCGATGGAGGTAAAGGAAAGTAATATTTCGAGTAACACAGAATAGTCAGGTTTAACTAAATGCTGGATGAACAATTGATTGACTTTTAATTACTTATTTTTTTTGCACATAATATGGGACACTTGGTCATATACACCCAGTGCTAATAAAACCGTAATTAACTGAATCAGGTGTGTTAAATTAGAAGGGTAAATAATTAAAAACCGGTCAATGGAAGAGGCGGTTATCAAGAAGGAACATAAAGCCTTCTCCCATATTACACATTAAAGCTCGAGGATATCACTGCAGCACAGTGGTCTATTTCAGGGGAAATTATTTGGCTAAATTAAACATCAGTATCCATGTTGTGTTGTGCTTCTGCTGGCAACTTGGGTTCATTGCAGGCTCTGTTCCAAACTTGTGAAGTAACTTCATTGTTTCTGTGTCTATCTGTTCTTGCAGGAGAGACAGAACATAATGGTCTCACATGTTGTCAGTGTCTCTGTTGGTCCAGGGCTCTTTACTATGTTGCTTTTGATTGGTTCTTTTACTTGTTGATGGAACCTACTGACGTAAAAGTGAGGATGTCTAACGTCTCCCCTTACACGCACTTCATTAGTTAGCCCTTTCTGTGCTCTGGATTTTATCAACCACCACTCAGTGTCTTCCTTTCACTCAGTGTACAAGTGTTTATTCACCTAAATATCGACCTGAATGTTTTACATGATTTATTAACATTAACCCCTCGTGGCTTGGACTTGAGGTGTTCAGCTTTAGAACATTAAGCTTGGAGACATTTCGAACTTTGGGAGGAATTTGAGAACGCGCTCTTCGTTACAATTTGAATAGTAATTCACGTCCCTGATTAAGGAACTCTCACTTATTCAAAATGTGAGCTGGGTCTGTTATACAGAAGGTGACGTCGGTCAGTCTGCATGGCCAGGTATTGGAATAACGTAGGAAGCTGCGTTCATCAGCTTAAAGTATATGAGGTCCACAGCTTTGTTTGTAACTATTTGAGAAATACCTGGCGTATTGGTCTTTCTGTCTGTCTGATGGCTCATCTGTCCAGCAGCCATTCAGCAAATAAGGATCCTTCTAGATCAACATGTGTATCAGTCTTTGTTTTCACCTGAGACTGAATCTAAACACGAGCCTCATCACCTCCTCTTCACTTGTCTGTCCTCTGTTTGCTCTTATTTCATTGAGGAAATAATTGCTCTTTAATTTGTGACTTCTCTTCTGTCAACAAAATTTCCCACCTGACTGTGTTTCATAAGGCATGAAATATTTCAAAGCTGTTAGGTCTGTACAGAGTGTGTAATCACTCTTCTCTGTTTTGATATGACACAAGAGCCTTGTGGACATTTTAACGTCAAGTGATTACAAAGATTAGACTTATGTCTGTTTCACTATGAGACACACTTCTCTAACAACATGATGAAAGCCTGACAAAGCTAGCAGGGTTTTTTAGACTTTTTCAGGAATAAAGCATTTGTTAAACTGATCTTTCCCAGCATGTGCAAGCAGGGAGGTAGAATTAACAATCTTTTGCCAAAAGCAAGCTGAATGTCACTGAATAGTTATTATAATACTGTACTGTACGAATCCTACGCAATTTTGTGACATCCACCAGGCCTGAGGTGATTAATTGTATTAATATATACTACATGGGAACATAAGCCAAAGAAAAAACAAGATTTTTACGGTAAATTTTTATTTATTTATTACTTTTATTTAATCATGATATGCAGGTGAGCCCTGCATTGAGCTCCATGATCAGGTGCGTAAGAGCTGTGTAACAGTGTTTTTAAACAAATTTTTTGTATAAACTACATCTAAAAGTAAACTAAAATGAGATTTTTATGGATTATTTTTCCATTTTAATGCGAGAAACTGATTACGCCGTCTGCTTCAAGTGACCATAACAAACCATGCATGTCCGTCGTTTTGATTCAAGCATTATCCACTCGGGATAACATTGAATATCCCAGAGATAGCGGACGAGTCATATCGCTCCATTCCCATGTAGTATGTTCTAGGAGACATTAATATATACACTACATGGAAATGGAGCAATGTGATTGGTTCACTATCATGGGATTACAAATCATTATTCCGAGTGGGCGGGTGAGTGGGATGTTTGAATTAATATAACAAACCCTTACAGTTTCTCACGGGCACTTGAGCAGGCCGCGTCATCATTACCACACTTTAAGCCAAAAATTAATTTTTGTTTTTTGGGGGGTTTTTTTGTTTGTTTGTTTGGTTTTTTTTGTGTTTTTTTTTGTTGAATTACAGTGCAAACACACCTTTACAGAGCTTACAGATCTTAACAGTTCACATAGTATTTAAGCTAACCTCTAAATAAAAATGCCCTCCTGTTGGTTCCACACTCCTCTTAAAGTGAACAGCTCACCTGAACTGTCTCTCAGTGAAAATGTGTAAATATAAATTATAAACATTTTTGTTTTAGTCTGTTTTTCTTGCATATTTTTGTAGTTTATAGAAACATTTTGAATTAGTATGCTAACACACCTTTACAGAACTGGTTTTCTCATGTGTCCGTGTAGCACGTAGAATATTAAACTCTGCTAAAACCATCCGTAGCGCTTATAAGTGCAGAGCTCACCTGACCAGTCTCTGTCATGGTTAAAATAAGAAAATGTGATCTATAAAAATTGTTTTAGTTTGCTTTTCATTATCATCCTGCAGAGTATTAGAACACTTTAGGGTTTTAAAGGACACTGTTATACAGCTCTTAGACTCTGCACCTGCACTGGGAGTTCACTTTAGTCCATCGTCATTAAAAATAAATAAATAAAAATAAAACAATCTCATTTTAGTGTGCTTTTTTTTAACCTGCCTGTGTAGTGTTTAAACTAAAACACTTATGCACCTCCAGTTCTGTGGGTGTAGAAAAAAAAATCTATGTTTCCCTCACTGTACATTAAACTCTTAATGCCTTCGGCACATAATTTTTAATTATACACCCCTCCGAAAACCCCGGATAATCCTGGAATCAAAATGGTAGTGCTTGAGTCACTAATTCTCAGATCCTAGAAATTCAACAAAATATCATCCCAAAAATACAAAGAAAGCTACACAACATGGCTTTCCGAAGGGTAAAAAAAAAAAAACCCTTTATTCAAATTTAAATGAGTTCTAAAAGAGGTTGTAATGGAGCATGCAAGACCATTGACACACTTTGAAAATGCCAAAATAAGCTATAGGAATCTCATTTATTTTGCTTTTTATTATGTTCCTGTGTAGTATATACTATAGTGGTAGCTCAGTGGATAGGCTCTGATTTAGTGATCCAAAGGTTGGGGGTTCAAGCCCCAGTACCACCAAGCTGCCACTGTTGGGCCCTTGAGCAAGGCCCTTAACTCCCAACTGCTTGGCTGTATAAAAATGATAAATGTAAGTCGCTCTGGATAAGGGTGTCTGCCAAATGCCGCGAATGTAAATATAATAAAACAATTATTGGCCTCAAGCTCTGTTAATATTGTTGAATAGTCCCCTCAGTGTTCCGTCTCAGGGACTGTTCGGTGATATCCACGTCGCCTTCTGAGAATAATTCTTAAATGTAAGGTGGTTTCGGTTGTAGATTTTTATTTCATAGAATAGTTAAATTTTTTGTTTGCCGGAAGTCTGTGCTCTGTGAGTGCACCGTTCTGAGTAAACTTTAGGAACTGTTGTGCGTGAAATTCCCAGGAGATGACTGATTATAGATATACTCAAACCAGCCTGCCTGGCTCCAACAACCATGCCACAGCCAAAATCAAAGAGACCACCTTTACCGCTGTTTTATTGGTTGATATCAACATGAGTGGAAGCTGTTGGCTCTTATCTGCATGATTTAACGATGCCACATGATTGGATGATTGCAGGCACATGGAGGTGTACAGGTGTTTGTACCAAAGTGCTCTGAGTGTATATTACAGTGATGTATTAAACTAGGAGCGTTTATAGTGTTCACTCTTGAGGGTCGAGAGATAACAAAAAGACCAGACGCACAGATTGATACATTTTCGCAGCTATTACTGACTCTTCTGAGCCGAGAGACGTGAGAGTCCGGGCGAGCGTCCAGCAGTGATATGCACATGTGCCGTGAATTATGGAAGTGTGAAAAACACATGAATTCAAATCTGTCTGGTTTTTTAATGCCTCATAGCCATGTATCACATGAAAGTGACAGGGTGAAGATTAGATTTCTGTTCATGCAGCCCTTTACCCCCAAAAACCGGGGTCGTGATATGCCGATGACGTGTTAAAAGGGGCAGAATACAACACCTTGTTTTTATTTACATCTGGGTCACTGCATTTGACCACTGCTATGCCAGCTCTCTTTGTGCATGGGGTGCGGCAAAACTTCCAAAAATTCAGCTTGCGAGCTCTTTTGAAACTATGTATCATACACAGAGGTTTCGGAAACAAAATAGCTGATGCTTTATTTCCCTCTCGGCCGCCCAGGATAGGGCCGAAGCCAGCCGCAGTCTTTTACAACAGAATAAACGAATTTAAAGACTTCGTGGAGGGGAAGTCCTGAACATTTAGTACTTAGTATTTCAGTAAATATATTAAGTACTTGGTATATGATTAGGTCGGTGCTTACTAAACAGCAGACATCTGATACTGTGTTTCTTTTATAGGAGAAATGTAGTCTGACTGGCCGGGAGGCCTGTTTAAATACATAGCATTATAATAGAATATCAAATTACAGTGTAATAACGGGTTACACGAGGGATTAATGCACCCTTAAAGAGGAGAAAGGCGAATCTTACTTCACGGCTATGGAAATACCGAACATCGCGCATCTGAACCCTCCTCCGCGGCTCGGGATGTAAAACCGCATAGTACGTATATAAGCGCCGACAAACAAGAGTACGCCGCTGTAGGGTTGCCATGGTTACCGGGGATGGCAGCGTGCCGTTTCGGACACAGCCAATCCAAGGTTGTGGCTCCCTCCGCTCGCTCCCTCCGCTCGCTCCCTCCCTCTCTCGCTCATGCGCTGGTTTTGGTATGCGGCGCTCCCCGCTCGCGCTCATGCAACGGCGGCGGCGGCGGGGATGGAGTGCTCTCTGAGCGCGTGTCGGTGTGGAAGGTCGCGGCACATGCTCAGTGGCGTCTGTCGGAACGGGAACTGCGCGCGCCGTGTGTGAAGCTGAGGTCATACACACACACACACACACAAGGCACGGGCTCGGTGGAAGCGCGAGCGCATGAGCCTCCATTTTGAGCGCATCTAAAGCGCACAGGCGGAGAAGGAGAGTTGTGTATCACGGCGTCCGACGCGGACAGCGTGTCATGTCCGACATGGATGACTTGTTTAGCCCCCGGAGGTAGGTGTGCACGTCGGACTTCACCTGTTAAGGTGTAAATCTTTGTTAGTCCAGGACAGTTAAGGGTTATTATTATTATTATTATTTGCTTTGGGTTTGTGTACCGCGGTGTGCTTTAATAACGCCAAGCTTTGTGTCTGTCGCTGTTTCTGTGCGGTTTGCTGTCAAACCCGCTGTCTGCCATGTAGCACCAGGCTAATACCCCCTTCACATCCAAGCTCCAGACGAGTCTCCTGTTTACAAGAGGAAATAAAAACGGCTCTTTTATTTATTAATTAATTTATTCATTATTAGGTATAACCAGACGGCTGCTGACTTTCCGTCGACGCCTCTCCTGCTGCACATGTTGGAAGTATTGTAACTTAACATGTCGTTCAGTTGAAGAAGGTCAGCCCCAGAGCTGGAGACCATTTTGCAGGGTTCTGTGTGTGTTTACGGACAGAGACAGAGTGACATGGCGCAGCAACATTTCGGGAACAAGGTGTACTCTTTCACAGCAGTAAGTAACGCTTTCAGTGTCTCAAGGCCGAAGTAAATAAAGTTGAGAGGCTCGCGCTTTGTTATGTTATGTTATGGCCGTGTTGAAGGTGTGCAGGGATTGGATGAGCTTGATAGAAGGGGCGGGACCAGGCTTGATGGCTGTCCTCGTGCTCGAGGTAAATTATGCAGGATGCGTGTTGTGGCTCATCATGTGCCATAGGTGTTCTTACTGTGCCTAGTTTATGCGTAGCATGTTATCTGTGGGTTTTTGTTTTAGGGTATATTTCTGAAACATGCTATAATATTAAAAATAAACCGTATTTAACCATAAACACCCTCACAGCACTTACACAGCCATGACAGTGCTGCTTGGTCTGTTATACAAATTGGTGATAATATTGCACTACTATACCCTGATGCCTTTGTTTTA
>JBCNYH010000003.1:24796122-24808890 GCA_039654325.1 Tandanus tandanus
GGCCTTTCAGAAAAGGTGTGTTTATACTGACAGATCATGTGACACTTAGATTGCACACAGGTGGACTTCATTTCACTTATGTGAGTTCTGAAGGTAATTCGTTGCACCAGAACTTTTGAGGGGCTTCATAGCGAATACATATGCACATGCCAATTTTCAGATTTCTATTTTTAAAAATTCTTTTTTTATATATTTTCTTCATTTCATTTCACCAGCTTAGACTATTTTGTGCATATCACATAAAATTCAGATAAAAAAAAAACATTTAATTACAGGTTGTAATGTAACAAAATAGGTAAAAAGCCAAGTGGGGTGAATACTTTTGCAAGGCACTGTAAAGTTCCAACAGCACAAATAAAGTCTATGTGTGGAGAACACTGACGATGAGTAAGGCGTTGATAAAATAAGCTGATCAAATTCTTTTTTTTGTCCTATTTTTAAAAACATGACATTAAGAATGATCAGGTTACTATTATTGATATCGACTGATATAAAAAAAAAAAACACTGCTGGTGAAAATTTTTAGATCGTCGCATTTAAAAAAAAAATAAAAAAAAAAATTGAGTACTAAGTAATTCAAGTCCAGTGAATGACCTGCAATGGAACAAAGGTAAGGAGCATGTCGAAACTACAGACTGGTTTGGGATGAGGTGGATTGAAGGGTGAAGACAAAGCAACAAACAAGTGCAACACATTTGTGGAAACTCCTGCTGGTTAAAAACGTCTTGAACAATATTTTAATTCCATTGTCGAAAGAACGCAATGAGTGTGTTCAGCTGTAAAATCTGCAAAAGGTGGCGACTTTGAGTATAAAATTTTGATTAAATTCTGTTTAACAGAACAATTCTTTTTTTTAACCTCTCTTAAAATCGTTTTTTTTTTTTTTTTAATGGAAGCTAAAACGTTTTTCAACATCATATCATAAGCAACATTAGGTGTTAACTTTGCTTTAAACATACTGTATGTATAGATGGAAACTAACAAGCAGCATGATAGTAAGAATATGATTACAACATTATTATTATTGTTGTTGTTGTTGTTGTTATTGTTATTATTGTTATTAATATTATCCATGCTGATATTCGTATATTATACAATACAGGTGTGTACATATTTATTTAGAGATAAAGTTTACCTACAGGAAGTATATTTCAGGTTCTCGGGCCAGGATGTGACCTGTTCATTAGTTTAAGCCTTTTGCATTTCTGTCCCCTGTCCAAACTCCATCACTCACCTATTACACACACTTATGGAAAGTCAATCATAGACATTCCACTACCTCTTACATTCAGAACTCAGCAAAGGATTAAAGCAGTCTCTTTAAATAGACTCGCCCTTGATTAAAATCCTAATTACTGCCTCTTTTTTGCAGCTTCATGAGAGCAGCTACGATGCCGGGAAGGCACTGCAGCGTCTAGTGAAGAAGCCCGTCCCCAAGTTAATTGAGAAGTGCTGGTCCGAGGACGAAGTGGTAAGCGATGAGTTTGTTTTTAAAAGAGGGTGTTTTATAATAGAATAGCCAGCAAGTAGAAATGGCGTCCTCCAGAACATGGCAGCTGCATCTTGTTTATGATGTTCAGAATAAATATTCACTAGGAGACCGAGCCGGGAACGGTGATCCGAGAAAGCAGTAAGCTTCTTTAAAATACTTGAGCTGAAATTGTGGTTCTCAGTGCTAAGGAGGCATAGAGCTGGGAATATTTATTTTGGTTTTTGTTTTTATTTTTATTTTTTTGCTTTAAGGCGTTTCTTGTGGCTGGTAATGATTGCTTGATGATTTGAGGCTTGATGACTTTTTGAAGCGACTCCAGCTTTGTGTGTTTTAAAGGCTCTGTGACATGTGGGTCTACGTCCACACCCAATCTCACTAAGTCACTTCATTCATAAAGAAGGCCTGAAACCCCCTCCCCACCCCCCTTCTCTCTTTCTCTCTCTCTTCCTCACTGCTTGTGAAAGTATAGTTGGGAGGATCTGATTAAAATACTGTGGTTTTCCATTCAGGGAAAGTACCTAAAATGTTCTTTGTCACTGAGGATGGATTTAGAATCAAGCTGCCTAAGATGTGGGTTTAAGCTATAATGGAAAGTGAGGTAATAAGGTTGCTGATTCAACATGATTGATACGTTTTAATAAATCCACTGCAAGCAGAACTGCAGTTAACTGACACATATGAGCTTTTCCAGGCTCCCGAGTGGCACATGGACAACCTGGAGATCACAGGTTCGAATCCAGGTTCGTGCCGCAGCCATCTGCGACCCGCAGTTGATGGGAGTAAATTGACTGAACTCTCACAGGAGAGAAGGATGTCACTTACAGCGATCACCGCCAATCATATTATAAGCGTCTCTGAGCTCATTTGTACAAGGGGGCGGGTATCGATTATCCTCCGAGCATGCGCAGCAGTTCATAAAGAGGCGGGTGGCAGCATTACGATGTCACAGAGGGGCCCCTCCCTGGTCGGTGGTGGTCGATACTAAACAGGTGGGAATTGGATACGACTAAATTAGTAACATTGTGTTTAAACCCTTTAGATAACTTTAGATTATACAGCTCACTGGGCAGTGTACATAGATGTGTGTCATTTCTTAATGCATGCAAGTCCTTTAAAAAGAATCACTGTCTTTGCACTGTTTTCTGTACTGATTGATAGCCGGGCGTTTGGGAGTGCAGGGTAAACAGTCATTTTCGGGATGTATGTTGTGTGGAGTTTGTGTGAAGCGAAGTGTGTAAGAGTCTGTCTCAGATGAATAATACAGGGAGGTGATGAATAGTGTATGAGAGGTGGCCTCGATTACTTCACTCTCAGTCTTTTTTGTGTGTGTATGCGTGTTTGTGTGTGAATGCTGCCGGAGGGGGTTGGAGACAGGAGGCCAGAGCCACGTCGTACACACGCACACCACCTCCCCGCTGCCGCAAAGCCAAGGACACCACTCCCACTGATCTGATTTCAAGTGGTGCCTTTGCAGCTCTGGAGCCTGGAGGGACAGGTGTAAATGTAGCCCTGACCTTGGCGCTCATACCAGCCCTGCCTGCTGCTCCTCATTTATTTATCATCAGCCCCCGCTTTCTCTTCCTTCTCCAGCTCTCTTTCATGAGTTTGCTGTGTCTTGATCGCTCGCTCTCTCTCTCTCTCTCTCTCTCTGTCTCAGGCCTCAGAATCTAGCCCTCATTATTCCACCACTCCTTTTTGAAATGTGAATAAAAGTGACAGTGACTGGCTCTGAAATGACAGAATTGCCCCATCTACAGGGTCACCTCTCAACCAAACCCCCCCTGACCCAAACACACACACACACACACACATACACCCCTCAGCATGGGAGCAGCAGCCATTTCTCTACACCCTGCCCCTCTTTTTTTTTTTAAAGGCTACCCGCTGATCCTTGGTTGGCATTCTCCAATATCCCTCTGTAAGCAAAGTTAAATATTGCACCCGTTGCCTGATAGCACCTCTTTAAACTTAGAGTTTAGTCATCATTATTTCATGACCTGTTTTCATTAATGCCCACACATGCCTTGTTTTTTTTCCCCCCTCTATCTCTCTCTCCCTCTCTCACTCCAAGTCATTATTAACCCAACCAACCGAGTGGAATTTTCCGGAGGAAGTGCACAAGCTGGCACGGCTACCGTCCTGTTGTTGTACTCGGTCTGAAATCTGAGCCTCTCCCCACTCCATAGTCCTGCTGTGTATTATCACACTGCTTGTCAGGTGCTGATGAATGGATGTGTGAGGTCTTAGATATCTCAAGTGTCCTGTTAGGCAGCAGGCAGCGCCGTCATCGTGGCCCCCCTGTGGCGAGAGCATGGATCTGCACATCCTGCTCACCAAAAGCCTCAAACTCCACCCCAGTGTCTGTTGATGGAATAGAGAAAGGGTCACACATGACATGGGAGTGTGTGTGAGTCAGTGTCTGTGTGTGTGTGGGTGCATGTTTAAATTGCAGGAACAATCACAATCTCTGAACACTGCTTTGAAAGTGGCCACCCACTCTGAAGCTATTTTGCCTTTTTGTAAAAGGTGCTTTCTCTCCCTCACACTCCCTCAAGGCACTTTCTGTTTATGATATGATAGATCAGATTTAGATTGTTTTTAATAGCACTTTGAGTTAGGAAGGGCATGCTACCGTGTTTCCTGTCACCTCGCTTTTTACACAGAAGCTGGTTCTGCTTCTGAGTTCTTGCCTATGCGTGCACTGTGACTGATGCAAAATTTCTGTTTCTACTCTGACGCGGTGTCGTACTCAACCTGATTACTGTGATTATTATTATTCGGTCGGTTTAGTAGGTTGCACTCATTTTCTGTTGTGGTTTGTTTATTATATAAAAGCATACAGGCAGGATGTGGGCTGTCTTATGTTTGCTTTTGTGGTCGTTTTGTGTGTGCGGATGTCATCTTTGTCTCTTTTTTCTGTCGTGACACTTCAAGTTGATGTGACTAAATTTATCCTGCAGTCTTTCCACCTCAGAATAATAGGTCAGCCTTCGCAAAAGGTCAAGTAGTGATTTCACAAGCCTGCTGTGTATTTAGACAAAGCTCACTTAGAGGCATTTCTTTGAAAACCTTTAGACCGCCGCCACCACACCGTTTGAAGCACACTCATCTTTATCTCTGACATCATCTCCTTGTAAACACTCGTATAAACCAGTTTTTCAGCTTCCAACAATTATTGTTCAAGCCGGAAGTGTGCTCAAGTCACAATGGCCTTTTCACTTTTTTTCTTCTGTCCGTGATCTTTCTTTCACAATAGTGTACTGTTGAGCAGTGAGAGAAAGGGAGGGTGTGTGAAGCAAAAACCAGGGAAAAGAGCCAGCTCGCTGGAACAATTTCTAAAAAAAAAAGGGGGAAAAAAGCCTGTTGTTTCAGCAGAATGCTCGCCTGGCGATTTGGTAACCCTCCCCTCCTCCTTCTCCAGCTCCCTTTACTCTCCCTCCCTCCTTCCCACCGGCTCTCCCTCAGCCCCGCCTTCTCTCTGAGCAGTCGCCTAGCAACCCAGGGCTGGAGCAATCGTGGCAGGGCCAGAGCGATTCAGCGAGCAGATTGGAGGATGATTTATTAGCTGGGCTTAGAGAGCAGCGAGCCCAGGCAGCTGAAATGGAGCCTTAAAAAGGAGCTGACGTGCAGAGCACGGAGCTCAGAGCTCGAGACAGAGGGAGCAAGAAAATGATAAAGTGGCGCGCACAGCTCCCGCAGACACTCGGAGTGGTGTAAATGCTACAGTAGGCATAACATAATTATGCCGACACAATCAGGCCAGCAACAACACACATGTGCAGGTCTGGCAGGTGTAATTGGTTTTGGCTCACCGGTCAGGAACTGAGACCCCGGATGACGTTAGTAGATTCTCTGTTAATGTGTTTAACAAAATACCAAGGGACCGACCTGTGACCTGCACACCGCTGTTTTCGGGCCTCATTAACACACAAGGACATCAAGTACCTACATGTAGAAGAGCTGTTTATCCTGCTCCTATTGGTCCTGCTCTGATTGCCAGTTGTTGTGCCAGATGTTAGTCATTGTTGGGGTAGAGGAGGCACAATGGAGCAGTACACCTGGGAAGCCACATGCTTAATATCACTTCCCTGTTTCTTCTTCTCTTTTTTTTTTTTTCTTTTTTTTTTTTTGAGGAGACATTTGCAGGATTTGCTGTAACTGTAAGACAAAGCTGACATGTCTGATTTACTATTTTTATGTCCAGCCATGAGAACTAATGAAGAAACCACTTTTAATGGTGGTCCCGATTGATGCTGTTATTTAGTGATCCAAGCTAAATTCGAACCACAGGTTTTGAACACTGCTCCACCTACTGGTTTATCCACTGCACCTCCTTCCACATCAGATCAATTAAATATTTACTTTCTGGCACTGATTCTGGTTTTCCTCACTGGAGTTTGAGCGTGTTAATCTGTTTCTGTTTGTACGAATGCCAAGGTGAAGAAAAAGCAGATATGATGCCGCTTGTATTATTAATTTGCTTAATTAGCCTTTTCATTATCTCAGACAGGCAGGCTGCTGAGTGTTTTAAAAGTTTGAAGGGGGAAATGTTGTAAAGAGTGTTATTTGGGGGGAAGAAATGCCCCCACCCTGCACAGATTGTTCTTTTAAAAGCCTTGTGTAAACACTTCCCTAGTTACATAACCAGCACAAGCTGTATGTGTTAACAGGCAATATCAGCTCCATGTCTGGTTTTCTCAGTGGCTTGTCTCCATTTATTCATCTCCTGAACCGTTCTCTGCGCATGCACAAACATTGCTACAGTCTTCTTCCTTCCTTGCATATTTTTTTTTCTCAGGTGGTGTCTCTCTTGCTTCAAGTAGATTTAATAAACCATCAAGACTCTCTTCTGTCATCCCCCCAACCCAAATGGCAACACCGAGGGGGGTTGGGGTACTAATGAGAAAGGCAGATGTGAAACTGCAAGGCTTACACACATGCACAAATGCACACGTTAAGGCTGCCCGAGCAGTGCGATTGCGCTCAGAGCACGCTTGAGTGACAGAGAGCCACCATGCAGCTCAGAGCTCCACTCCAGGTTTTACACACCGCCACCAAACAGAGGCTCCCTAGCAGAAAGATCACATGTAAAGCCTTCCCCTTTGTAGTGGAGGAGCAGAGAGTGACAAGCTATTTCTTGCTCATAAAAAAGCGTCGCACCTTTGGGGACTTTGCGGATTTGCGCCCTCAGATTTTCCTCTACCTGCGAATGGACTTGGTGAACTGGAGCGTGCTCTGAGAGGACTTGTGCAGGGTTTTATTCGGTGGAATTAGTTGGTGGAAAGCATTGGCTGAGATTACTGTGGAGCGGGGCTCGTGTCTGGAACAAGAAAGTAAATCTGCTGCTTGTCTGGTTCGTTGGTTATGAATGTTTTCTGTCTCCTCATTTTACGGCTCACAGTCTGCGGCTTTTAAAGGAATAGAAATGTATTTAAACCAAAGAGAATCTCCTTTTTTAGTTGTATTTCTGTAGCGGTTGTAATTACATCGAGTGAAGTTTATTAGCCAGCACTGTAACTACTAAAAGTTTTTTTTTTTTTTTTTAGTTAAATAAGGATTAGGCATTTTTAAGCCTGTTGAAAGTGTACAAATGCTGTTCTGTGATTTTTATCCAGCTCAGCTTTTCTTTTCGTCTCTTTTATTTTAACTTCGCATTGAAACTGAGCTCCTCTTTGAAGTGTAAGAGTGAGAATGCTCAATCAGGAAAGGCGTGTTGAGATTCTCCGTAACTCACTGAAGTTTACGTTTGAACTTCAGACGTCACCACTGTGCAGTTTGTTTCATTCTGTTACTGATATTTTGTTCACGGTTGCTCTTTTTCAATTAATTCAAGCTGTCTTTCCTGCTTCTGCTGTCATATCACCCCATCATCACAGAAGAAAAATATTTTCTTCTGTTTACACGACAAGATATTTGTGCACGTGTAAATGGTTATTTGACCCCCCGTTTCCTTTTTGTGTGCTTTTTACAAACAGAAGCGGTTCATAAAGGGATTGAGACAGTACGGCAAAAACTTCTTCAGGATTCGGAAAGAGCTACTACCAAACAAGGAAACGGTAAGTCATTTTACCTCGAGTGTAAAGCTTTTTTTTTTCTTCTTCTTTTTCCCCCCTCCTTAGTCCTTTAAATGAAGTCATGTTCGCTGTCGTCGTCTTTTTTCTCCCTCCTTTCAATATTTATAACAGACACACTGAAGTCAGATGACGCTGAACCTGGGTTAGTGAAAGAAATGAGATACAAGTAGCTGGCAGATGGGCATGGTGCATGGATATTAGATTTAACAGTAAGCATATTAGGTTGTTGGATGGATTCCCAAGAACAGTGAACACACTGTGTTTGCAACCAAAACAGTACGATGACTGTTTACGCAGTGCTGCAGAGGAAGGCGCTGTTTATATCTGTGTCTCACAACTGATAACTTCACAATTCTGCAGTTTATTACCATTTTATTCAGAGATTTAAGTAGACACAGGTTATCTATATTGCATAAAAATAAAGATTCAAAGTTTAACTGTTAGATTTGTGTAAAGTAATGTGGATGTTGTACGTCTGAAAGCAGTATTTACCCAAATGCTTTGCTTAGTAAAATATTAAAGTAGTGCTCGTTTACATTTTCCTAGTGCTGGTATCTAGTCAGCGTTAGACCATTTGCATACATAAAACAAGTTTAACTTGGTTCTAGAGTAAACACTGATTAAACCCTTTCTCTAGCTTCAAAAGTTTTAAAGAAGTTGCAATTATTCAAGTTTTGCACTTTTGTTTTGTTTTTTGCTGTTCACTTTTTATTGTGATTGTGGGCGGAAATCTATACTACAACCTTCAGATTAATTCCACTGGGCTTACAGAAGATTTAGGCACAGAGATGTTGAACCTGAGGAATGTGTTGTGGTTGACGGTAGACTTGATCTTCAGTAGCGTCACCGATGTACGTCTTATCTTGTGCTTGTTGGCATGTCATTTTAACTAATTCGCCAATTGACAGACGTAATCCTGCACTCTCGAGTGTGATTTAGTGAATATAAGCTGTTGAGTCTTTTTGTTTTGTGTGAGTTTACACTATGCGTCACTTGAAGTATAATCTCAAATACAGTACAGTCACTTAACGAGCCAGATGTCAGACGGCATTTCTAGATATACCTCATTTTGATTAGCTCTAATGCCTGTAGCATGGTTTGAGAAAAATCCATGTTGGCTCTGACATAAACCATGTTTGTCATTTAAAGGTCAGCTGGTTTTCTTCTTCATCTTACTATCTTCCTGGATCCTGAGTAACACTAGAGAATCTAAAACCTGTGTCAGTGTGTTGATTTAACAAGGGCGATTAGGCATTAAAGAAAATCCCGAGGACAAAGGGAACCAGTGCTGAGACGTCAAATTCAGAGCAAACAAATATTAACCAAGGGAGTGTTGACACAAGCGAATATATGTTTGACTAGAGTAGCCGTCCAGCTTCATGTTCAGATTCATTACTCGTTATTGCTGTGTTTAATTCGCTCAGTGTGGAACAAAGAAACACACTGTCCTGTAATTAAAGTCTGATAATCATAGAGTTAGGATTAAAAGGTCATTAAGTAAACACTGCCGTATTAAGATTCTAATAGACCATCCAAACCCAACGCATTAGAGAATTTGTTCCTGGTTGTTGTTGCTCGTATTATTCCTTAGCTTGGTTACCCAACCCATGAGTAAGGTGGCTGGAAGAATAATAATAATAGTAAGTCTGGGGGGAGTGACTGAGACAGAGGCAGACAAATTCAAGTGCAGGGTTGTGAGGTTAGTTCAACATAGACACTGAGGGAAAAGCCAATGCTGTCTGGCAGCTAAAACCTTTCTTTACTTAAGCATGAAGTTGCTTTTGTGTTGAAAGTCAGTCCTCTGTGCCAGTGCCAGTCAATGCCCCGAGGAAAGCCTGATTTATTTTCCCAGAAGTCCCTTCTCCCTCTCCCAGTCTCTCATCTCATTTTTTGTTCATAGGTGACTATAAGTCCAAGGTTGCAAATGTTTACCGAGAGTCATACGTGTTGATCTTCAAACTCTTTAAGCTAATCTTACACACTACATGTTTTCTTCCCTTTCTTAATTTTTTTTTTTTTTTTTTTGTTCAACACCAGCTTGTCGCATAATGATTTTTTTGCTAAACGCCCTCCTTCCCTGTGCAGTTGTTGTACAGTTCACGACTTGTACACAGCTTGTTAAAGTGCCGGGCCTACAGCCAGGACTACAGAGGGCGATACAGTGCAGTGCATCTGTCTCTGCCTCTCCCTTCAGCTCTTATTAGCTGCGTTTCTCATAAAGTACTGGTGCCAAGAGTAAGCGCCCACTGCTGTGCAAACACACCAGGCCTGACTAGCTCTCAGGAATGCTTTATGTGAAGGCAATAAAAGGGGAAGCTGGGGAAGTGGGTGTGTGTTGCCTGACCGTCGCTGTTCTTTTCACCGCCACCATTTCCTCCACTCAAAAGACGACGTCATGGAATCATTTGTATACCAGCGCTACAAATGTTCCTAAACATCCCCACCGTGCTTGGTCTACAGATAGTAGATAATTCCTAGTGCATTTTGTTTTTCCAACACAACCCCTCCCCTGAGGCCTCGTGGGAGAATGGTGTCTCGCTGCCACTGTTACTCAACTCTGCTTTTATCGATTGAGGTCTGAGTGATATTGGCACGCATCTTTTCATCTCCGGCACTGCGTTGTGTTATCACATTTACTGGAGAGTGTTAATTCTGTCCGAGTTGTTTATTATCATCCGTGTAGAAACTTGAAGTTAGTGATGAATCATCCTGGACTATGTGATCCTGTTTTAGCCATAAAGAAAAGAGGACATAGTATTTGTAATTTTTTATGGACATAAACATAGTTTTGCACTTAAGATGTATCTCAGCCTCCGAATCTATTTAGATGGAGAAAACCAAAATGGCCTGGTTAAATCCAAGGTAGGTAATGTACAAACGAGGGAAGTGTGAATGGCTGAAGGTAAAAGGAATGTTTCCTTTCCTGTCAATCTCTTCACCCCCCCCAAAAAAAATCGCCTTTGTTCAGTTCCATCAAGCTGAAGAGCATCCAGTAGCATAAGCAGTACACAGCCTCAGGATCTGTAATGTTCAACATGACCAAAATGATTTTTATTGGTTCAACCTTGTAGCAGATGTCTGATCTTTATACGCATCAAATTAAATTCATGGCAGCGCCGTCACCCGGCTGCCTCAGCCCTGGAGAACTTCGTATAATTACACACTAAGGATTGAGCTCTAATTTAAAAGGTTAAAAACTGCTAGCGCAGTTTGAAGCAGCTGTCTGTGACAAAATAGCGTGCTTGTTTTTGGTAAAAGGTTGTTGTTTATGGAAAACGCCATTCTACTGGAGATCTTTGTATTTGTTCAGCGGCCAATAGTTTTGCTAATTCTTCTCTTTGTCGCACTTTTGAGAACACATACGTGATCTGGAGCCCTGACCATCTCTTTTTTAATACGACTGCCTCTGGCTCGTTTAGTGCAGGTTTGCGAACAAAGCCATGGCTATTCATGTTGATCTTTGGGATTAGAGTGAACGGTCCCTGTCGAAAAAGTCACGCTGTAGCTGTATATTTTCTTCCGTCGGCAAAACCGCTTACAGCAGGGAAATACAAGTGCTGATTCTTGCGCTTGTGAATCTTTGACCTGTGAAAGCAGAGCTTATGCGTTCTATTCCAACAGAAACTAGGGGTGCAGCAGGGGATTAACCAGCTAACATCCTTTTACTCTGTGCTGCACCAGCCAAGGCCACTCAGTTTCACTCCCCATTGCTTGGTTTAACCTCGACAGTGGGTGTCCATATTAAAACAGAACCAGGTTTCACAGAGAGGTTCTGAGGTTTGCTCGGTTGACCTTGATGCAAGGATAGATTAATGCCTAACCTGCCTGCTGATATCTCTTTAGGATAGCTTCCGTATTTTTTCAACCGGTTGCACAACACTTCGATTCCACTTACTGTCAGTAAAATATTTAAAAGCTCAAGGCTTTAAAATAACGAGATGAAATACAGAATAAATCAGAATAACTGGGTGCATAAAATATCAGCCGAATATCAATGGTAGATCGCATTCAATTGCTCCAAACGTGTATTCAATTTGAAAAGCGATTTTTAACATTCCTGAGAGACAGGCTACTAATATTGTTCACCATAAAAAAAACAAATGAAGTTCATCGAATGTTTTGAGGCAGACTGTGTAGTTTACTGCAGAAACTCTGAGTCAAAATTCTGGCTCACTTCTTCTGCCATCAAGGCTAGAATTACATTCCAGCTACTCTCCCCCCTTTTTTTCCCTGCCCGGGCACTTTTTGCCCTGCATAGGGACAGGAAAGCACAGTCCAAACTCAGCTAATGGATGTTTACAGCTGCAGATTGACTGCTTGCACCCAATCACCACATGTTCTTTTTTAGCCTCCAACGCATTTGGCTCGAGCAAGCGCGCTCTGGAGACATTTTCTCTGCGCAAGGTTGATTGTCCATTGTTATCTTCCATTTTCTCCCTCTTCTCACTCCCTTCAGCGCTCTTTCCCCCTCACTGCCCTCCCCTCGCATTCTCCCTGCTCTCCTTGCCTTGCTTTTGCCAGCTCCAGCCTTAACCGTTTGGCGCCCTGTCAAAGCAGGGGCCTTTTGTGGCTTCATCACAAATCTGCCAGGAAAAACAGAAACCATCTGTTCAAGCCTGGACTTGAGCACGGATGAGTGTATAAATACAGGAGTTTAGCCTTCACGCTCATACTGCGCACACACACACACACAAACATACACAACTAGAAGAGTCCAGCAAATGGCCCAATTTTCCCTAACACTATGCCAGAGCTGTTTCTAAATCACAGTGAACAAGGCATGATCTCTTGGAAATTGCAGTTCACACACAACCTGCTCGCAAACGCCCACATCAACACTTACTTGGGGCAGAAATGAGATGGGGAAAAAAAAATCCCTTAGTGCAGTGATAGGAGGTTAAGCCTCTTCCTTGTCAGATAATCCACCCAGCAGAAATATTCTGCAGATGGAAGCATTCTGAAAGAATCTGTAATTCAGTGCTCGAGTTATCAGGACTTTTTTGTTCACCAGCCTGTACGGGTGTTTGTACGTGTACTGCTAGCATGGGGAAACATTAAAACTGCAACTGCTTTAGATATTATTAAACATATAATGACACCATACATTTTAAAATGTTTTTTTTTTTTTTTTTTTTTTTTTGGGGGGGGGGGGGGGGGGGGGGGGGTTGTTCCCCCTTTGTCCCCCCCCCCCCACCACATTTT
>JBCNYH010000003.1:24812457-24830553 GCA_039654325.1 Tandanus tandanus
TATGATTATTCATTCGAAGAAAAAAGGACAATATGGTAAAAATATATATATTTTTTAAAATGTTACCAGTCAGCTAATGCGATCTAAAAAAAATTTCTGTTCATCAGAATAAAGAGAGCACAAAAAACATCCTATCCTCAAATGTCTCCACATACCAAAGGACAGTCTGACATTTTGATGTTCACAAAAGTGACTTCAGAAGTATGGGTGTGTGGGTCCTGTGCTAGATATCCCACCCCGGAGGGTATTTTCGCATCACTGCATGGTATTTCTCTTCTTAAAAGACTAATAACTGCTCCTGTTGCTACCAGTGTAATTTGGCACTGTACAACTAGGCTTTGTTTTGCTTTTCTGACTGTGATGGAGAAGAATGGGTGAGAGTAAAGAGCAAGGAAGACGAGGAATAGAGCTGGGAAGTGTGGCTTAGTGAAGACTCTCGGCGCTTCCCTTCAAATCATATTTCCTCTCTCATGACCTGAAAGGGGGTTTTCTATAGGGCTGCATCTCCCAAGGATATTTGTCATTGCCGAATATGATCCACTCAGAACATTTCATCAAGTCAGTACAGCCTCATCTCCGATCCTCAACATTTTAATTCTCGGCAGATTATATAGCATGGCATTTTTGCTGTTGATGCTTTATTTAATTTATTTTTTAAATTATTATTATTATTGTATAAATAAATTATATAAATTACTTTTGAAAGAGTATTGCCCTTATTTCTGGGATAATAGTGATCCACTGCAGTTTTTTTTTTTTACTTTTTACTCATCTCCTTTCATAAGTTTGTGCCCAAATCCGGCTACAGAAAGAATAGATGGGAAGGTTTAAATGTAGGAGTGTGTTACCTAGTATTGAAAGCCTGCTCTCTGTCCTCCTCAGCAGTTTTGATCTGCACATTTCAATTATATTTCACATCAGGAAGTCTGCCATCCCTTGGCCCGCACCTGCGCCTTGTTCATCGCCGCCAAAGCCACACGCTTTCCAACACACATTCGCACCCCACACGCTTACACAGCCCATTATTCCTCCCAACATCATATCACAGCGAAATTACCCAAAGGAGATCCACTAATCGCATATTGTAAAGGATTATCACAGGGACATTAACATGAACCTGTCCTCCTAGCCAGTGGAAACAACGCGGGCATGCATGTCTCTTCTTCTCTTCGTGTTTGTTTTTAATGTGTGTTGAGAGGCTAAGGTGGGTGGAAATCTTAAAGTCAGAGAAGCGATTTGTCACTCTTGTGTTTCTCATTTGGCTAACGTCTCAACCACCCACAAGTAATTGATGTAATTGTGATAATTGATATTTCGCCTACTCATGTCCGCTAGCGGGCTACGAAGGGGGAGGGCGAGAGGGAGATACACTGCATGTTTCAGTGCTGGTGCATTAAGCCAGGAGCATGTGGGAAACATTTGCAGAAAGCAGACACTCTGAGGAAGTCTTTACTTTTCTAGTGGTCACTAGCAGAATGCGATAGGAAAATTTCTTTCATTTAATTTTATTGCTGTTATTATTTTATTAAAGACTAACCCACTTTCCCCTTCTTATTACATTCCGACTTGTAATAAACAGTATACCATTTCTATACCAGTTCTACCATTTAAAAAAAAAAAAGGATTTTTATGATGCATAAAGTAGCAAGTAAACCAGAGGTATCAAACTCATTTTCTCTAAGGGCCACATCACAACCGTATAATCACTGAACATCTATTCTAAAAGAGCGAACATGAAATCTACACGGTAAAATGATTCCTTTAGGCATTTGTCCTTCTTTCCTTTATTCACTTGCATTTTCTGACCGCGCTTAACAGTGACAAGCTAGCATGCAATCTTCCTTGAGTCATGAATGACTAGCTGTTTATTTGAAATAGGCTGCCACCACCTAGTGGAAGGCTGACGAATTAGGTTGCATTGTAATGGCCGATGCAAAGATTGTACGATAACCATATTCTTTGAAAGCTCTTGCGGCCCACATAAAATTAGTTGGTGGGCTGGCTTCGGCCCACAGGCCTCGAGTTTGGCCCCTGTGATGTAAACTTTTAACTGACTTTCTTTTAACTTTTTCTACATATTGCTCAAAAATATGTAGAATATATGTATAAAATTTTTAAAAGGTCTTTACAACCTATTGACTTAATTCTGGTGTTTATTTATGTGCATCATGGGAACCTATGTACTGTTTATACTTCTTTTTATAACAGTCTCCCTATGTCAGGCTATTGTTTTCTCATATTTCAGATTTTCTGCAGTTTGAGGATTTGTTTTTCTGTATCTGTATACTTTCTTTTTCGAATAAAAAAAAAAACAGTTTTACTGCTTTGCCCTGAATAGATATAGCACACAGTGCATGTAGAATAAAAATTAGAGAGCATCAGGTTAAATTAGCTTTTGGGATAATTAAAAAGTGGTTTTCATTGCCTACCAATAAAAAA
Organism: Tandanus tandanus; assembly: GCA_039654325.1. Lineage (NCBI taxonomy): Eukaryota > Metazoa > Chordata > Actinopteri > Siluriformes > Plotosidae > Tandanus > Tandanus tandanus. Next base: position 24,814,897 of record JBCNYH010000003.1, read on the forward strand.
GGATAATTGTTAGCCACCAAGCTTTTGGTGTGTTATTGGGTACACTGCTGTAACGACTAATTCATGTCAAAAAGAACAGCTGAACCAAAATAGAAAGCAATCAATACATTTTAATGGTGTCTAAATCCAGTTCATGCTGAGTTTACCAGTCTTGCAATATCCAGTGCTTGACCTCCTTCATCAATCCTGCAAACCTTAATATGTTAAAGCTTGTTTAAAGCAAAGCAACTGGTATGTGACTAATTTCCTGTTGCAAAATGAATATGCAGCAGGAAAGGTAGAAATGTTATAAGCCACCACAGGCGGAATACTAGATAATTGCTCCCTCCGCCTGACCATACTTTCAGGGTGTGTGTATTATTTTGAAAGCTGCCGGAAAGCACCAGTTAATTTGTGCAGGCTGTCTCAGCAAAGCTTCTTCTGATCCATGATTGCATGTGTTAATGTTTCAGTAGGGTATTGATCTGCTGGCTGGCTTTTGTGTGCTGGATTTATACGCTCTGCTCCCTGGCAAGCGCACCCTGAATGTTTGATTAAAGTTCAATTGACTCTTCCAATGAAGGAACTCGGAGCCGTTTCACTCCCTATTTGTAGCGCCAAAGCTCTCCCCGACACGTCCTTTTGTTCCCATTCAAGCGGCTGCCACCCAGGCAGCCACCAATGTACTGATCCTAATATCCTAGCATTCAGAGAGCTTCGCTCCCTAATCCTGGAACAGAGACAGCCAGCTACACAACATACCAGTCAGCTACAAAACCTGGCATGGAGTCTCCCATCCAGCATCCATGTTCTGTTGCTCGCTAGCTGACCTCAGCACTAAACCTTTTTTTCATCAACCACCTTCTCAAAATAAGCCCCTGTTTGTATGCTGTTATCAGTTTGACATTTCAGGGCTTTTCGTACAAACAAAGGGGGGGAGCAAAAAGCACAGTTAACAGCTCTGTTTATTTTGGACTAAGAGATCAGCATAAATTTGTTACCTCTTGATTTGTAACAGCAGTTCAGCAGTGGGTTGTTTTTGATAAGATTAAGAGGTAAACATAAACCAAACAAGGTGGGGTTTTTTGTTTTGTTTTGTTTTGTTTTGGGTTTTATTTTTTTCTTTTATTTTTTTCCCCCCAGTATGCACCATAAAGGAATATCTTTTGACTTCTAACTTTATACTTCTCTTTGCAGGGAGAGTTGATAACTTTTTACTATTACTGGAAGAAAACTCCGGAGGCTGCTGGCTCCCGTGCGCACCGCCGACACCGAAGGCAGCCTGTTTTCCGTCGGATCAAGACCCGCACAGCAACCACGCCTGTCAGCACTCCCTCCCGACCCCCCTCCAGCGAGTTCTGTAAGTGCTCTTCATTCCTTAGAGACAGAGAGCAGACATAGCTAGGCAGGGCGTTTCAATACAAAAATAAATGCACTGAGGACTTTGGCCCTTTATCACATACTTTATCACATTCATGATCTTTTCGCCCACAGACCCCAAACAAGATGCATTATGCTAAATGTAGATTTACAATAGGGTTTTTCTCTTATGGGTTTGAGTTTCTGTGATGTCATTAACTCTGGCTGTCTCCTACAGTGGACCTGAGCTCCGCCAGTGAAGATGACTTTGACAGTGAAGACAGTGAACAGGAACTGAAAGGATACGCCTGCCGCCACTGTTTTACCACTAGTAAGAAAGATTTCCGTTTACTATGCTAAACCAGTGTTGCAAACATTGCTGCATTCTGCTAGTGCCTAAGGCAGGCTTGTGTATTTGCACATAGATATTTCGTAGCACATTGTTTAACATCATTCACATTGATGATCTGATATTCACCCGACTTCAGTGAAATATGAGCTTTTCACAGTCAGTAGTCAGTCGCTCCCCAGGTGCACTGATCATAGTGTTAGATTTTGGTAGTAACACAGAGAGACAGGTGGCGTTCCTACAACAGTGCTAGCATCACAGGCGTGTCAGGCCCTTAATAATTCCCACAGCAGGGCTGTAATTACGCTCTGTTTGAGGGAGCCGTTCTGCTCACCCACTCTCTCCACTGGCAGATGGACCTTGGAGGATTTTGCTGCTAATTTCATCCTACCTGACAGTTACTCATTTGTTCTTTGCCTCATTAAACTCTCTGACTTGTTGGGTGCAGTTGGCGCTCACAGTACTCCCATATGGTATGAGCTACGAGCATCACTACGTAATACAATGTGGCAAGCCTGAGTGGGAGCATTTCAGATTTCTGTGTGATGTATGGGTGTGAGTCAGAAATGAGGCTAGTCCATGTGTACATCTGCCCAGTAAGTGAAAAGCAAAGCTCATCTAGAGTCGGAAATGTGTTTGCAGCCTCCAAGGACTGGCACCACGGGGGCCGTGAGAATATCCTACTGTGCACCGACTGCCGCATTCATTTCAAGAAGTACGGTGAGCTACCCCCAATAGAGAAGCCTGTGGACCCACCACCGTTTATGTTCAAACCCGTCAAAGAGGATGAGGATGGGCTCGGCGGGAAGCATAGCATGAGGACCCGACGGAACCGTGGGCCGGTGAGTCCTATTCACAAGGAAAAACAGCCGCCTTTATTAACATTATATGCTTTTTCTTTTGTACTTACATGTTAGTATGCTATTACTGTGAAGACACTTAAGTGTTTTTATCCAGATGTCGACACTACGAAGTGGCCGGAAGAAGCAGACCACCAGCCCTGATGGCAGAGCCTCACCAACCAACGAGGACCTACGTTCGAGTGGTCGTACCTCTCCCAGTGCAGCCAGCACGTCCAGTACTGACAGCAAGATGGAGACAGTGAAAAAACCCAGCAAGGTATCGTCTCCTTATGACACCCTGTATCAGCTCAACATATGTCTTTCGTCTGTGGATCAAACAACCTTAAATGTTTATCTTCTCAACAACAGAAGATAAAAGAGGAGGCACCATCACCTATGAAGAGTTCCAAACGCCAGAGAGAGAAGGGATCCTCAGACACAGAGGAGCCTGAAAGGACCAGTGCTAAGAAGTCAAAGACTCAGGTCGGATTCCTTTACAGAACTGTCCCTCACTATATTTAGCAGTTATGATTTTCCTAGTACAATGTCATGTTTCATAGAGCATGCAGCAGTGCTGTAACTGATTTATTCTTTCCTCACTTTGCTCATTTGTTTCTTTTAGGAGTTGAATCGGCCTGACTCACCCTCAGAATGTGAGGGAGAGGGGGAGGTAGAAAGCTCAGATGGCCGCAGCGTGAACGACGAGGGCAGCGACCCCAAGGACATTGACCAGGACAACCGCAGCTCATCTCCCAGCATTCCAAGTCCACGTGATAACGAGAGTGACTCTGATTCATCAGCGCAACAACAGATCCTCCAGGGTCAGCACCCTCCAGTAATCCAGTGTCAGACGGGCACTTTGCCCCCTGCACCACCATCCTCCACCGGCACAGCCCCTACACCCTCAACGTCAAGTGCAACACCACTCTCTTCACAGGTGTCTTCATCTGTGCCCACTACCCCCATCCCTCCACAGCAAATAGCTTCAGCAGGCCCACTTTCTCACATTCAGTCTGGAGCAGCACTTCATCCTCCACGGTTGCCTTCTCCTCACTCGCCCTTACAGGCCATCCCTCAACCTCCTGTGTCCTCCCAGAGTGGTTCACAGTCTCTACAGCCTCAGCTGCATGGCCCTATGCCTCCAATGGGCCATCCACTACAGGCAGGGTCTCACATGCCTCATCCTCATGCTTCCTTACCTCCACAGAATTTTCCTCTCGCTCAGTCTCAGGTCCCCCCTTCCCCCTTGTCAGCGCAAGCACAAGCCTCTTCACTATCCCAGCAACAGCAGCAACCACCACCTCACACTTCTCCAATACAATCGTCATCTTCCCAGAGTGGCACTCAGCCCCCACGAGAGCAGCCCTTACCTCCTGCACCTATGTCCATGCCTCACATAAAGCCTCCACCCACCACCCCCATCCCGCAAATGCAAAACCCTCAGACACACAAACATCCACCTCACCTGTCGGCTCCACAGTTTCCCCAGAAGCCACCCAACTTACCCCCTCTGCCTGCTCTGAAGCCTCTAAGTTCCCTCCCTACACACCATCCGCCCTCTGCCCATCCGCCACCATTACAACCCATGCCTCAGCCTCCAGCCCAGCCTCCCATACTCACACAATCCCAAAACCATGTGCCTCCTCCGGCACCACTCCCTTCACCCTCGACTGCTCCCTCGCACACTGCACCTTCGCAGCCACCCTTCCCTCCTCATCCGTTCATCCCAGGAGCCTCAGCTGCTATCCCTCCCTCCTCTGTTCCGTCTTCAGTGGCAGGACCCCTGACTGCGCTGCAGCAGCCTCCTTCGTCCATCTCCATGCCCTTACCTGCTTCCATCAGTGCGCCCTGCTCAGGTCCTTCCACCATGCCCGCTGTGCAGATTAAAGAGGAGCCTCTGGATGAGACTGAGGAGCCTGAGAGCCCGCCACCTCCGCAGAGGAGTCCTTCGCCAGAGCCCACCATCGTCAACACACCCAGTCATGCCAGCCAGTCGGCACGGTACAGCAAACATTCTTACCTCTAATCTCATGTCCCAGATCATTGTCCCAGATTACCTCCGACCGCTGTTATAAAGATTATGTAGTAAATGTTTAAAAATGTTTACCTTTTTCTGCCTACTCATAGCTGAGCGACCGTCATCAAAGCCAGCACAGGCATGAGATTAATGACTGTATTATTAATGTGAAAGGATGCCTTAGCAAATTAACTTCTTGAGTTCACTTTGTTATGGTGCTGTCTCGCAAGTGCTCCACACACACCACCAGTGAATAGCAATGAGGCCGCTAATGCACCCAGGATGTAGCTCGTTATGTCAGCAATACTGAAGAGACTGATTTAGTTGCTTTACTCTAGAATAATGAGCTGACAAGCCAAGGTCATTTATTTGGCATGAAATAACTGCATTTCCAATGGCCACAGCCCCTCCACGTTCATACAGGATTTCCTAAGTAGAACTAGTTTACTCAAATTATGAACATTTAATGATATTTTTTCTGTCCTCTTGTTTCAGGTTCTACAAGTACCTTGATAGAGGCTACAATACGTGTGCTAGAACTGATTTCTACTTCACTCCACTGCCGTCATCCAAGCTGGCTAAGAAACGTGAGGAAGCATTGGAGAAAGCTAAGAGGGAAGCAGAGCAGAGAGCACGGGAAGAGAAGGAAAAAGAGAGGGAACGGGAAAAAGAGAGGGAACGGGAACGGGAACGGGAGAAAGAAGCAGAACGAGCCGCGGTAAGTTTCACTGTATTTTCCAGTCCTTTATGAAATAAATATGTGCAACTCCTCATATAACGAACGATAATCTCATTTTGCTTTACAGAAAGCATCCAGTTCTTCCCATGAAGGCAGACTGGTTGATCCTTCAATGGCTGGTCCGGCTCACATGCGACCACCCTTCGACACAACTCCAGCCACCATTGCTACCGTGCCACCATATATTGGCCCAGACACACCAGCCCTGCGCACGCTTAGCGAGTATGCTCGACCCCATGTCATGTCACCCACCAACCGCAACCACCCATTCTTTATGCCTCTAAATCCAGCTGAGCCGCTATTGGCTTACCACATGCCGGGATTGTATAACGCTGACCCTGCAATGCGTGAACGTGAGCTGAGAGAACGCGAAATCCGTGAGCGTGAGATCCGTGAAAGAGAACTAAGGATGAAACCAGGCTTTGAGGTCAAACCAGCTGACCTGGACAACCTGCACCCCTCAGCCAACCCCATGGAGCACTTTGCCCGTCATGGCCCAATCGGATTACACCCCATGGCAGGCCACCCATTTGCCTCTTTCCACCCAGGACTGAATCCTTTGGAGCGTGAACGCCTGGCTCTGGCCAACCCCCAACTGCGGCCCGACATGTCCTACCCAGAGCGTCTGGCTGCCGAGCGTCTGCATGCCGAGAGATTAGCCAACGACCCCATCGCCCGGTTGCAAATGTTCAACGTCACGCCACACCATCACCAGCACTCACACATCCACTCGCACCTCCATCTGCACCAGCAGGACCCACTGCACCAAGGTGAGGAATTTTCTTTATTCACACCAGTCACTAAAACACAAAATAATTACCCACATGCTTCAGTAAAATTTTTCTGTAGTTTTTGTGTGGTTCATGTGAAAACATGCATGTAGCACCAGCATTGCTCAGCCTTTATTTAAGGACTTTTGCACGTTGCTGAGTGGTGGGCATGTAATTGTGTTTGTACTGTTGTACTATTGTAATGCCTTTGTACCCTGACAAATTGCTGCTGACACGGAGTAGGTGGTGGTGAATGTCTTGTGTGTCCACCAGGCTCTGGAGCCCATCCACTTGTTGACCCTCTGGCTGCTGGACCTCACCTGACACGCTTCCCTTACCCGCCCGGCGCCATCCCAAACCCACTACTCGGCCAGCCCCCTCACGAGCACGAGATGCTACGGCACCCTGTATTCGGTACGAGTTCTGCCACCAGAATCAGATCACAAACTAGATTAGTTTGTCGTACCCTTACTCAGATATGCTCTCACTATGCTACTATACTGTTATATAATGCAGACTTGGGTCTTAACCTGTCTACACTACCCTGTGTGTTGATGTTACAGGTACTTCATACCCCAGAGAACTACCTGCAGGTTTGCCTCCGCCTATGTCGGCAGCGCACCAGCTGCAGGCTATGCATGCTCAGTCTGCAGAGCTGCAGAGACTAGCCATGGAGCAGCAGTGGCTTCACGGTCACCACCACATGCACGGAGGCCCTCTGCCTGGCCAGGAGGACTACTACAGGTCACTGAGTCACACCAAATAATGAAAGACTTGTATTATAACCTCTCTAAAATGTCGTGTCTCATGATGACGTAAGCATCTACTAACTAGAGTATAACTGGGTGTCTAAGCTTATTGATGTGGTTGCTGAGTGTAAGGCATGTTCTTGAATGGTGCTGTTTGTCTTCTCTTCACAGCCGGTTAAAGAAGGAGAGCGATAAGCAGCTGTGATCATTTAAAGGGATGTGATATCAAGGAGGTCAGCAGGACACAGGAGGTCGCACCAAAAATGTCGGTGCCCTTGGGACATTTTTAAAAAACAAAGTGACAAGGATAATCTGATATGGGTTTTTTTTTTTTTTTGGTCTGTTGTCAGTTTTCTTTACTCATATGGACTTTTTTTATTTTCTCAAAAAGTCGACTTCATTTTTTGTTGGTGTATAGCATTCAAGTAGTGACAACGTCCTCAAGACTGATTGTGACTTTCCTGCATGAACATCCTCTGAGAAGCTTCCCTGACATTTTTGTAGGTGCTAGAATACAAGACACTTTGTCACTGTGCTTATTCCAAAAAAGGAAAAACGAAGAAGTCGGGCCATTATATCTGAAAAGTGCTATCTTAAATTCAATGTTTATTTTAATACATTGTAGGAGGTTTTTAATTTTAAGAAAAGCTGCAGCATGACTTTTTTTGAGTCTGTAAATAGTATATATAAATATATATATACATATGATTATAATAATAATTATTATTATTATTAGGTGTGGATTCCTGACCGATTTGTAGACCTCCAGTATAATAGTTCTGAAGTATCATCCCTTGTTTCAGAGGGGAATCAGATGGCATTATTTGAGTAAGTAGCCATGTCACGTGGTTGCGACCCATAAGACAGGGTCACAGAGAAATGCTTGTACAAGATTTTTATCCACACAGACACACACCTAAGGTAAATGCTCAAGTTGAGCTCGTTTTCATTCTATAGACTGTCAGCCACAGATACACATACAGACCCATTTGTGATGTCATTACCATTTTCATTTCCTCAAAGTGTGATGGCGTCAAGGCTGTGAACGAGAGATTATGAAAATTGCACTGAATAACATCTGAAAATGAAATTTGATCTAATTGGTTTTGAACTGACAATGTGAATGAGTGCATTTAAAAACAAAAAAAAAACTTTGTTCTGTGCACCAAAGTGATATAATTGGTTTTATAAAGCTTCTTATTCTGATCTTTCTGTTGATGGGAATGGCCTGATATTTAGCCCCTTCAGTGCTTTTCATGGATGCTTTTAATGATTTTAAACCAGCCCTGTGCTGTTAGGTGCTAATGGCAGTGCAGTTCCCCCACCTCCACTACTCAAGTCGCTCTGCCTCCAGGTGCGAGACTCCTCGCTCAGTCAGCCTCACTGTGATACTCGAAAGCCGTGGTTCCCCATAAAAGATGGATTTAAGAGATTTGAACAAGAATATGCGTATTTTGTGTGTGCATGTTTGTAGTAGTGGAGAAGAACATGTTACCACTGAAGCTTTTTCTCTGCATTCCTGACACTGCACTTCCCATGGGCCGTGTGATCGCCATCGTCTACTGTTACATGCAGTATTTTACTCTTTTTATGTCTCACACACTCATAACAGTCATCTTACACTCATTGATGCTCTCAATGCCAGAAGGTATTTTTGTGTTTCAGAATTGGAATAATACTTGATAATCAGTGCTGTTGTAGAAGACAGTTTGATTTTTTTCTTTTTTTCTTTTTCTTCATTGGTTAAGAGCTCGCGCACACAAAAACCTGTTTGTGTCAGCCGAAGCCCAACCTCCATCATCAGCATTTTTTTTTTCTTTTCGAGTTGGACTCTGCCATCTACCTGTCTCTGTCTCTTCAACGTATAAAACATTCTAATTTTGTTTCCAGCATTTCCTCCCTTTTTGTCCAGTTTTCTGTGTCTTAAACCTTCGATGTTGAGTGTTGTCAATGGTTTAGCTTCTTGTTTCAAAGCGGCAATAGCAGAATGTAAATTCTGACTGCTAAGATTTATATATACTGGTATTTTGAAGCTTATTGTATATATTAGTAGTCGCCATGGGATGACACAATGTAAACAAAAGTAGAAATAATTAAAACAAAAATTGTGAGTCCTGTGTTCTGCCCATTTGAGTATTTTGTAATTTTTTTGAAAATTTTGTGAAATTAAAATAAAACTAAGTTACACCACAAGAATACTTTATTTCTAATAAATTTTTGTTGTTGTTGTTGTTGTTGTTGCATGGCATGACATAAATGTTCAGTCTCACAAAATATCTGTTTTTCCCTTAACTACATTTTGCAGTAAATTTTTTTACAGGCATCTTTTGCATTTATGAGTCCAATACATATATGGCTCACCTCTTCTCACCTTTTGTGTTTATACACTTATCAGCCATAACATTATCACCAGCTGACTGGTCTATGGCTAGGCAGCCTCAAACACAGCAAACTCCAATGTTCTGAAACCTTTCTACTATAGCCGGCCTTAACAGCTTCAGCTGTTTGTGCTACAGTAGCTTTACTGTATATTCAACATTCATGACACTCTGACCAGTTCAGTTGTCCTTCCTTGGATCACATTTGGTAGCTACTGTATACCTGTGGCACCCAACAAGACCTGCCATTTTGAAGATAAACCGACCCAGTTGTTTATCTATTACAATGTGCCTTGTCAAAGGCACTCGGATCCTTATGCTTGCTCATTTTTCCTGCATCCAACACATCAACTTTGAGAACTGACTTCACTTGGTGCCTAATACAGCCCACTCACTGGTAGGTGTCACTCTAACGGGAAAATCAATTTTATTCACTTTCTCCTGTGAGCTCTCATAATATTTTTAATGTTGTTAAATGTTGTATTTTTAAGGTTGATCAGTGTGTATATTTGAGATTCTTGAATTTTTCCAGTTGGTAAAAGGACCTTGACCATAACGTGATCACTCTCACTTTTAGGTGTGGGAATTAATGAGATTTTATTTGTATAGCCCTGTAGACAGTAAAATGAAGAAACCCTGAGCATAAAAAAACTCAAAAGGTAACCAGCCCACACTTGATAGTGGGGTTATAAATTATTCTTCAACAAATAACCTTCCAAGCATGTTGAAAGGATGAGTGTCAGTAATGGCAAATTGTGAATAAGAGTCCTCGGATGAACTTTGTTTTAACTTTGTTACAGCACCAGGTTTTAGGCAGCACGGTGGCATTGTGGTTCGCAGCCTCACAGCAAGAAGGTCCTGGGTTTGAGTCCCAGGCTTGGGCGTTTCTGTGTAGAGTTTGCTTGTTCTTCCTGTGCTTGCATGGGTTTCCTATGGAAACTCCAGTTTCCTCCCACAGTCCAAAGACATGCACAAGAGGCTAATTGGCTGTTCCAAATTGCCTAAAGGTGTGGATGTTAGTGTGAATGGTTGTGTGTGTTGCCCTGCGATGGTCTGGTGAGCTATTCAGCGTGTACCCTGCCTTCGCCTCGTGTAGGCTGAGATAAGCTCCTGCCTCATAGTACAATTAAGCGTCTCGGCAAATGAGTTTGGGGGGTGATGAGCAGCAGTTTTTAGGGACAAAAACAACAGTATCCTAATATATATAGGAGGATTAGCCACTGAAGTGAGTTATTGGGCATTACATTTCATTGGGGCTGTACACAGCAGTAAAAAGTGAGTAGAGCAGAAATCTGCCCGGAGCAGGCATCAGGAGTGGACATTGTGAACTCTTTCATTTGTATCAAGAGTATTGTGTTTGAGATTTTTTTTTTCCTCCATTAGCTAGCCTCTATTGTCTATTTGCAAATTTTATCTATAATTCCTAATACATGGGCTAATCAGGCTGCAAATGGCAACAGCAATATCTGACATTAACCATTATGTAACTATCCCTTTACAACGTGCATGTAACCCTCATGGTTGCAATAGGCAGCATGCTGTTTTAATATGCCTATACTTTTTCATCCATCAGAAGCACTATCTAAACCAGTGACAGATCAAGGGGGAAAAAATGAATCACAGAAGCTGAGATCTCAACTTCCACTGAGTTATAACATGGGAGGTCTTATCAGCTCTGAGGGCTGCACTCCTGGTGTGACTTAAGCACGATCAGACTGGAAAGCTTCATTATCATGTTTCAGCAACATCAGACAGCAACGCTGTGGTAGATCTGCTCATTCACCAAGGTGGCTGTCAGGTTTGTCAGGCTTTTGGTCTCTATGTGAAGCTCTGAGCCACAGCTAAAGAGATTTTTGGATGACACGCTGAGATGTGCCAGCTAAAGAAAACACATCCAATATAATGAGATTATTCTAGAAGGGCTATGTTCAACATGTTATTACTAGTTCCAGGATGATTATCATTTATTAATGACACAGGGATTAGGAATAAAATGGGAAGAGGAAAAAACATATATCGAATCTGGTTCTACAGGATTGATCCTGCTGCATAGTGTGGAGAGATTGTTTTATCACCTTACAGCTTTACTGTGGGAGTGTCCCAGGGGTCGGTTCTTTGCCCACTCTTATCTGTTTACGCTAATCAGGTGTCATGGTTCATCACCTCTAAGCCAGTGACTTTTCTTCCATCAGCTTCTTAAGTTGCTCAGGAAGATATTGGATTGACCGTGACATCACTCTCTCTGGATGAAGGTACATCACCTCAGGCTCAGCCTTCACAAAAATGTATGCTGTGTATGTAACTCTATGTAATGATGTATTTATACCACCCCCAACACACACACACACACCATCCAAAATAAATTACCACACTAATATTTTGATGGACTATTTTCAGCCTGTCTGTAATTGTAACAGCATCATTTCTACAAAACTTAACATCGCAGCATTTAGTCCTATCCAGAGTTGGGTTTTTCCACTTTGAGCCCAGTTTTATATCCGTACCATCGGAAGAAAAAGTAATTTAGTACATTATCAGCTGAATTAAATTTGTCACATAGTGTTGCTGAGCCTTGACCTGACCAACTGTATTATTATTTTTTGTGCCATATTAAACCCACAAGGTAAATTTTGGCTCTGCATTTAACCCATCCAAAGTGAGCACACACACTTGGAGCAGTGGGTTGCCACACATTGTAGCACCCGGAGAGCAATTGGGGGTTAGGTGCCTTGCTAAAGAGCACTTCAGCCATGAAAGTGAAGGAAGGGAAAGTGCAGCTCAATCAAACCAGCGGCCTTTAGGTCCCAGACCTGCTTCTCTAACCATTAGGCCACGGCTGCCCCATTATTGCTGCCCATGACTACAATAATGCATTGTGATTAAGGCTTAAGGCGGTCCATGGCAGGGCGGTGTATGATAGAAATCAAAATGAACTGCTCATGCTATAAAGAATAAATGATATTTATTTTTTACTTTGGAGGTAGACTTCTGCACAAAATTCTGAGTGACTTTTTCTTTTGTTAACAGAAAACAGCCTCCCTGAGATAATCGACTACATGCACGGAATGAGCTGCGGCATCAGAGAAAGGAAGAAGGAAAAGGTAAAGATGATATATAGACTGCAGAAAGTCATTTTCTTCAGTTTCTTTGCAGTTATTGAAGTAAACAGACACAGATCTCTCTTTCTGTGGACCCTTTCCATGTTGTCAAAGATGTAAAACTGAGTCAGTGGTGAAGACAAAACATGGATGATTGAGCTCCACTGGGTTACAGTATATACTGTATAGTGATAGCTAATGATATCAAATTCAAAACGGTGGTGTGTTTCATATTGTATCATGTCAGCTTTGCCTTTTTTTTGTAGCTTGCTAGATAAATGTTGGTATTTTTGTGCTAAATTGGAACCACAATAAATTGATTAAACCATTTGAAAAAGTTCTGGCTGCTTTCCTATTTAAATAAAGTGACAACAATCTGATAAGCAGTTCTGGAAAAGTCCAGATTGTTCATTATGTAACTTAATTTTCAGTTCCATTACTATAGTCTGCATGTATACTGTTAATAAGTCTGCAGCTGTACATGTTAATTATTGAGCTTTTATTACTACCGATAAGTATCGATCCATCCATCTATTCTTCCTTCCATCCATTCACTTACTTATTTGCCAAACCGCTTAATCCTTCACGGGTTGCAGGGAGGCTGGAGCCTATATCAGCCTACTCTAGGCAAATGCAGGGTACACCCTGAACAGCTTGCCAGACCATTGCAGCACCAGCACACACCTAGGTGTAATTTGGAACAGGCATTTAGCCTAATGTGCATGTCTTTGGTTTATGAGAGGAAACCGGAGTACCTGGAGAAAACCCAGGTAAGTATGGGAAGAACATACAAACTCCACGCAGAAATGCTCGACCCTAGGACCATGTTGCTGTTCGGCAGACGTGCAAAGCTCAATGCCACAGTGCCACCCCCATCCATTCATCCATCTATTATCTACAACCCCACACTGTGTAAAATGTAAATAAAAATAGAATGCAATGATTTAATCACAATAGAGAATAGAAAACATTTCAAAAGTGATACATTTTACTATTTCATGAAAAATATTCGCTCAGATTGAATTTGAAGGCAGCAACAAGTCTCAAAAAAGTTGGGCAACAAAAGGCTGGAAAAGTAAACGGTACTCAAAAGAAACAGCTGGAGCAAAATTTTGTAACTAGTCAGTAACATGGTATCAAAATCGCATCGGGGCAGCGGTTTACCAATCTGCAAAAAAACTGTGTATACAAATTGTTTAACAGTTTCCGAATAATGTTCCTCAATGTACACTTGCGAAGATTTTGAATATCTCATCTGCTGTACATAATATCATCAGAAGATTCTGGGAATTTGGAGAAATCTCTAAGTGCGAGGCATGATTCTGTCAAGGAAATCAATTGAATCTATTGGCTTGTGATTTGTGGGGGAAGTTGGAGCCAATCCCAGCTGACGTTACGCAAGAGGCGGAGTACAGCTTGAACGGGTCACCACTCTATCGCTGAGGTAACAAAGAGAAAAACAATCATTCTCTTTCACTTCAATATGGAAGTATCTATATTAAAAGAGTGCGCTTGGCAGTCTGGATGGTCTTATAGTTAAATCGTGGTCTCTTATTAGTCTTGGTATGGATGGCCCCATTTTTGACCTCTTTAGTCACAGTGACTTTGCAGTACAGAAGTCATGGTTATGGAACGTTCATATTTAAAATAAAGACAGATCTGTTTTCAGATTTTATGTAGTTAGTTCTTCTTGTGGAGTGAAGCAATCGCCCTTAGTGGTATGAAGTTATTTTGTTACATCTGTTTATGACCGCCATCTTGAAGTGAATAGAAAAACCTCCACACAATAATATTTCCAATCTGTCTTTCTGTCTCGCTCTGTCTCTCTGGGCGAGAGCAAGCATGGTTGAAGTAGATGGTGCTCTCCGGTGGGGTAACTGTGCAGTCGGTCCATGTTATTAGACAGCTGTTGTGTGTCCCTCCGGTGTTAGCAGACGTGTGTGTGAACAGGAGAGCTGCCTTCAGCCTCTAATGATATCCTATTCTTACATTCCTGCCATAGCAGATCACTATTCCCTCTTCTGTTCCACAACACCAGAGAGATCTGCATTTGGCCAGCCTTGTGCATTCCTCACTGACTCCACACCAACACCCCACCCTCTCACCCACAGTTCTGTCTTTTTCTTTACAATGCTCGATGTCTTCCTGCTGGATTATATTGTTATCCTCGGAGATATGTGAAATCTCTATTTTACACGTCCACCCTTTGGCAGCCTGCCATGTGATAAACTATGTAAGGGTTTATTTAATGATGTACGCCTCTTCTGAAACATCACAAATCTATGTTTATGGCAAAGGTGATGACTTCATTTCTGCTAATAGTAAAAAGGTAATAACTAATAGTAGAAAGGCATCACTTTAAGTTATAGCATGATGTTATACTGGGAGAAGTAAACTGTAGGATCAGAAACACAATTCACACCCCTGGATTTGATTATAGTCAGTGTATTATTATTGCTACATAGTGGAATCCTGACCCTTTATGCAGTGCTAACATCTTTTATCACTTACACTGAGATTCAGTGTTGAGCTGATAAAATATATGAATGTTTTTAGATCTCCAGCTTTATGCTACCAAACGTAATAAAAGTTTCCATGCATAGTTTGTCTGTTTCTATTAAATTGCACTGTTTCATGAATTAGCATGTTCGCCTCACAGCAAGAGCGTCCCGGGTTCGATTCCCGGGCTCGCGGCATTTCTGTGTGGAGTTTGCATGTTCTCCCCGTGCTTGCATGGGTTTCCTCCGGGTACTCCAGTTTCCTCCGACAGTCCAAAAACATGCACAGTAGGATGTTCCAAATTGCCCCTAGGTGTGAGAGTGAGTGCAAGTGGTTGTGTGTGTTTTGGCCCTGCAATGGCCTGGTGAGCTGTTCAGGCTGTACCCAACCCTCACCATGAGCCGGCTGAGATGGGCACCAGCCTCCCCGTGACCCTTGAAAATAAGTATGTTTCATGAACCTTTTATTTTACATGTAGATATTAAAAAAAGCAATAACTCACATGGTAACACATGGGGCGGCGACATTGTAATACGAAAAGTAGTGAAAAGCCAATTTTATTAAGAAGTTCACTAGTTTATATCTAATTTGTTAGTTTAATATCTGTATACTGTTATTATTGCCATTCTCTCTCTCTCTCTCTTACATATCCCTCGACTTTGGAAGTCGTCGGGGGGATCCAAATGCTGAAGAAGCAAATGCCCTCCTCCAGGCCAGTCTGTTGGCGGCGGCTGTCAGAAACTCTGGCCCACAGGACGATAGTTTGTGGCCCCCGCCTTAATATGAAAGTTTAATGTCAGTGCGAGTTTGATATGTTTGGCACTTTACAGTGTTGTGTGCGGAGCTGAACGAACCTACCAATCACAGTGGGGTATATG
>JBCNYH010000003.1:24915495-24925495 GCA_039654325.1 Tandanus tandanus
TCAGCAATGGTTCTTTTACATGCCTCTCACCACAGACAGTGAGCGACATGGCCGGCATTTGATAACCCAGTTAGCTGCACTGGAGTCAGAATACTTTTAAAAGTTTAACACTGATTGTAATGATTTTATTCTATAACGTTAAAGAAAAAATGCTGTAAAACCCAGATTTTAAATTAGCTGTAGCCATTTGCCATACCGCCTAATCCTACTTGGGTTATATTGAGGCTGGAGGCCATCTCAGCCGACTCTGGGCGAAGGTATGGTACACCCTGAACAGTTGTCCAGTCCATCGCAGGACCACTATGTATAATTTGTTATGTTTAATTTTTGTACGCTCGTCATTGCTTCACTTCTCTTAAAGTTTAAAACTATATTCTTGTATTTTCTTGCAGGGAAAAGTCTAAAGACACTTATGTCCAAAGGAATCTTACAGGTGCATCCTCCAATCTGTGACTGCCCTGGGTGTCGGATTTCATCTCCAGTGGTAAAGCTGGTTTTATATCTTTTTGCTTGTTCTGTTGTCGGTATCAAAATCATTTTGTACTGAAGAGTCGAAGTAAAATTGATTCTGTGGGATACAGAAGAAAAAAAAAAACATACTGTGAGAGTAATACAATGCTGTCGACATGCTTTAAAGTGATAACATGCACGTAGGTCTGGAGTTTAGAGCATGTTGACTGTAGGGGAGTCATGAGGACGGTGACTTGAAAGGGATCCTGAAAGCGATCCTGAAAAGTTAATTAGCACTGAGTGCAGGGAGAGGTGAAATGTCTGGAAGTGTGTGGTTATGTTTGTTGAACTCTAAGAGTTGCTGTCAGGTCAGGAGTCTCATCCAAGCTATTAGAGTGGAAGTTCTAATCTGTTTTATTAAGTTCTGTTAGAGCTCGGCTGTAGGTGGTTTGAAATAGTGCATCTTTTTTGAACGACGATCGTGTGCAACCGTACACCAACTGTAATGGCTTGAAGGAATGTGATTGGAGAGGAGCAAGGATTTTAGAAACATAAAAAAAACTGTGTGAGCATAGCAATTTGTTTTTGTTACTACAGCACAGCTGGAAGGATTCGGGTGCTAGCCAGATGCATAATCACTTGAGATTGAACCGAGAAATCTATTAAAATGCTCCGTCATTCAAGAGAAAGCCAAAAAGTTACGTCGTCTTAGTAATGTTTTGAAAATATTAATTCATTCATTCATTTTCTACGCCGTTTGATCCTAATTACGGTCGCAGGGAGGCTGGCGCCCATCTCAGGGCGACTCTGGGCGAGGGCGGGGTACACCCTGGACAGCTTGCCAGGCCATCGCAGGGCCAAAACTCACACACAACCATTCACACTCACACTCACACCTACGGGCAATTTGGAACAGCCAATTAGATTACTGTGCATGCTTTTGGACTGCGGGAGGAAACCGGAGTACCCGGAGGAAACCCACACAAGCACGGGGAGAACATGCACACTTCACACAGTGACGCCTGAGCCCGGTAGTCAAACCGAGGCCTTCTTGCTGTGAGGCGTGCACTTTTGATAATATGTTGACATGAAAATAATGTTCTTTTTAAGAAGTGTTAAACCTGAGTAATAAACTCTTCCTAAAAGACATTTCTGCAGTTCTTTTGCAGTTTTTCCACCTTGATTATACAGTTGCGATACTGGCGTTAATCAGTAATGTAAATAGCTGATTTATTGCTTTCGTCTACTTCCATATCTCTTACCTCCATCCGCTTACACTGTATGACCTCACACCTTTAAAACTCCACTTCCCTTTGTGCCTTTATACAAAACTGTGCATGTATAAGAGTGTGTGTGTCTTTGTGTTTGTTTGCATGTGTATGCGGGTGTGGGTGTGTCCTCATGCATGTGGGTGTGGATGTGACTGCTTGGAGGGCAGCGGAATCTGTCCACACAGGTGCTGGGTTTTTGTTGTTGTTGTTGTTTATCTGAAGCGAGCACATCTGTCGCCGCCTCTAACGGTTAATCTGTAAGGAAGGGTGTAAGAGGCTTACTGAGCCACTGAGCATGGCTACGGGTGATTACTGGGTGTGCAGCACGCAAGGCAGAGGGAGTATAGATAAGCTGGAGGTGTCTGATGCAGGCAAACTCATGATGCACGCCTCAACCAGAACTGGCGATAAACACCAGTGGAGATTGAATATGATCTAAAAGTATCCTTGGCTTGTAGATGGTGGTTTTGGATGAGACGCTAAGGAGTCTGTGTGATAATTGCGTTTGTCTGGTCTCAGTCTGATTATTGTATGTGTTAGGAGGAAAGTGTGATGTTGCTATGCACCATTACACAAATAATTCTCAAATCAATAGACTTAAACTACTGGGCAGGTCTGTTAGATAGAGATAAAGACTGTTCTGGAAATAACCCCTACTGTGTAATAAGATTCTCTATCTTTGATACCTCTTATTTTATTCTAGCTCTAATCAAAGTTTAGGCTAGTTTTAGACTACGGTGAGTTTTGCTGTTGAGGTCACATGACTTCACATGAGTTTACGGGTACAATTTGGCATTTAAATTATAGTACATCATGTATGGATTGATTTTGTTTCAAGCTAAAGCACATTATTACTTAAGAATGTGTTAGACACAATAGTTTTTGTAGTTACATGGATAGATAGATGGATAGATAGATAGATAGATAGATAGATAGATAGATAGATGGATAGATAGATAGATGGATAGATAGATAGATAGATAGATAGATAGATAGATAGATAGATAGATAGATAGATAGATAGACAAAGAGTACACTTCTTTATTATGAGTCTGTCAATCAATTGCGAAGTGTTTTCAAGCACACTTCACAAAGGTTATGTGAGAAACTTTGCTTGCCACGGTGTTTGCTGCGGAGATGCGGAAGGCCTATAAGAACGCTTGTTTTCCCCCTCACCACTCCTTCTTCTCGTAAGCGTGACGCTGGTTTGTGAGAGGGAGAGGTGTGGACGCAAAGGACAGGCTGCCGAGCCTGCCTTGATTGTCACTGAAAACACACACACACACACACACACACACACACACACACACACACACACACGCTGTCTCACACTGTCTGTGAAATAACAAGACAGTCTCTTTGTGCACACACATACTCTCTCTCTCTCTCTCTCTCACACACACACACACACACACACACACACACACACACACACACACACACACACACACACATACTATTAATCTCACCCTTAACTGCATTTAACACAAGCATTCACACATATCTACAGGAATACAATAAATAACAGGAACACACTCACATCAGTCACCACCTCACACTTTCAAATAGTTTCCTTTGCGTTCTCATGATCATAAACCGGCCAAGCAGCCATATAGCTAATGCTTTAGGCCCTCGTTCTGATGTTAAGTGTTAAATGTAATCCAGAACAAATTTTTCAGAGAATTTTTTTCCAGTAAGTCGAACCGTTTAAATCTCTTGCTTCGAAAAGGGGTTAATGCAGCGAGCTAACACACATTGTTTTGGGAAAATTTGTGAACAATCGTTCTTTATTTGAAACTTCTTTGTACTTAAATTTTATTTATTTTTTAAAATCTTGTGACAGTGATCATAATGAACCTCAAACCAGACAGATATCCGTACTATTAGAGGATGACCTTCTAACATGAAGAAGCCACATAACCGCGTTATCTGGCCAAGCTAACTTTGCTAATGACATTGATGAAGAACATAAAATGATGGCTTTAATATGTCTCGCCATGTTTATTTGTCTGTAAGCCCATTGGTAAGAAGATGACAGTGTAAAAGCAAGGGTTTGATGCTGAAAAAATGTACATATGTCTATATCTGGCAGTTTGCTAACAGGACAGCTATGTGCTAGCAATACCTACAGTAGAGTATTGCACAATGGTATATTAGCATTGAGCTAACACGTTGATCACTCAAACGCTTACTCCCCAATGTGACCTCACTGTAATAGTTTAGTAGCGTATAGCATTTATAACACTACATTATAAAACTAAACTAAATGAAATGCTAAAAAAGGATATCGATATACTAGGTCATTTATACTTACTGGTTGCTCACATGTTTAAATCATTATTGGTGTATCAGGGGTTAAATCCTTCCTAATCCATATATAGAGCTTTGTAGCTCTCAGTGTTGTGTTTGTAGGGTGGTCTGAAAAGTGCATGGGTTCCTTTAAGAGCCCAAGCTGACAAGCCACGCTGGCTGTTGTCTCCCAGGAGAAATGTGCTTCCTCCGCTCTGTTTTTTCAGCGGAACTAGCGGAGGCCGGCAGGAAATTGCACTCTCCTCCGGATCGTAAATATCTCTTCAAATCAGCACCCCCCCATCCCATCCCTCCCTCCACTCCATCCTGGGTTGGAAAAGGTTGCCATGCAGGAGGTCGGGGATATGGCTGACTGGTGTAAGGGGTCAGTTTAGGAGTTGCTGCATCATTTCCTCTAAAATAGGCATTAATTTATTAATGATCTTAAGTAGATGATCTTAGTGGCGGCTTACCATTTAGAACTGGTGAAAAGTGGATTGCTTAACACATATCCGTTGAGGATGTTTTTGAGTTTGCTCGTGGGACTTATTGTTAGATTTCCCATGTCTGGGAATGGAAAGGATGTTACTGTATCTCATAACATCAAACATTCAAAACATTCACGTGCTAGTAAAGAAGTTATAGAAGAAGTAATTCTATGTCATGCTTATGGAACCTCACAGCTGTTCATGTGGCAATAATCTGTCTGTGAGGCATCATTAACAAGAATCTATTACAGAGGTATGATTTGATCTTTAGCGCACTGCTAGCTATAACACATAGACTTCCGGTGCAGGAACAGCGGGAAGAAATCTATTACACACTGAGTAGGATTATTATGGAGAATTCATTACATAACAATACAATACGAAACGTTACACAGAAACAACTCTATAAACAATTTCAGATGTCTGCGAGCAGCATCGTAACTGCCCTAGAACTGTCATTACAGTACTTTACCTGCACTTATACTGAGGTATAACGGCTGTAATATAATGAGTGGTTTGGGCAGGCCGGTATGCCAATATGATATCGATATCACTTTTCTTCGAGTATTATGGATGAAACAGCCCGAATTGATTGTTATGGCAGTTTCACACTGTGTGCTTTCAGCAGTATCTTTACCATCACACTATACGGATGACCGAATTTGATAACAGACAGCAACATTCACCTTGTCAGATGATACAGTAATGTTCCTCTAATGATAAATCTGTGATTAAAGATAAGTGCTAGGCTAGTGAAGAAAATGGGGTCGCACAAACTTCAAAGTGAGATTACGGCCATAATGATTCGATTTCTGTGCGTTAGCATGTTTCGTAATCGCTACTACAGTTTTTGTAGCTGTGCTGTGAATTACGCATCATGCTTTGCTGCTCTTTGGTTGGTGACTTTTAGAGTTTAGAGCGACATAGAAGCACACTCACCCTCAGTCATCTGCCGTACCACTTAATAACACTAGGGTTGTCTCGGCTGACAATGGGCAAAGGTGGGGAACATCCTGAACAGCTCGCCAGACTGCAGGGCAACACATACACAACCATTCATACTTACACTGCCCATTAGCCTAATTTGCATGTCTTTGGGCTGTGGGAGGAAACCGGAGTAGCCAGAAGAAACCCACACAAGCACAGAGAGAACATGCAAACTCCACACAGGACCTTCTTGCTGTGAGACAGATGTGCAAGCCAATAAGCTACCGTGCCACCCTAGTTATATTTTGAGATTATATTTTTATTTATTTACTTATTTATTATTATTAGTGTTGCTGTTGGCTGCATTTATTCACAATGCCACTAAATCACTCAATGGTGACCGCTGATCTTAACTCTTGAAAATGTTTTCCTCCGAAAACTAAAATGGACTAAAAATCATATCGTAAGTTATTGTGTGCTTTTTGTTTAACCTAACAAAATTTGCAAGGCTAAATATATAATAACTATATACACAGTATGCGTCAGGAAAATTCTACCGTATCTTTTAGTATCGTAATAGGATACTTTTGCCACATCACCTACGCATATTAGTAGTCATGGGGTGACTAAATGCATGGAAAGCCCAATAAGTGCACTCTAATGAGGCAGCCTTGGTTTAGAAATATATAGAACATGGTAATAGTCAGGTGATCTCTTTATATTGGCAGTGCAAGTTTCATTTGACAGAGCAGGGCCGCAGGGCTATGCACAGACAGGAATGGCGGCTGACGCCACTCTGTCCCACAACAGTTCCCTCACTGCAGGGGGTTAGAGAAAACGTGTGCATGTATATTCGCAAACGTACGTGCGTGTGTCTGTGTGTTTGTGTGTGTGCACGTCCCACTTATATTTGTGCGTGTGTTTGTATCCCCCACATGGAGCTGCGGCAATGCTGCTATGGCAACGACAGAATCCCTCCTCAGGCCCGGGATTGAGTGAGTCTGCCCTGCGGTCTGTTACGTTAGTGAATTAATGCGGCTCTCAACACGCCAGAAAAACCTCCAAAGACGTCAACAGCGGCTCTACCTGCTCATCTCATTTGGCACTTTGCTTTCAGTACCATACAATGTAATGACAGCTGTTCTGTGACTTCATGCTAACAAGCAGCCATGCGTTATGGAATCAGTGTGAAAGTAAACTCCTGGAGATGCACAGATATGGGGCAAAAGTGGTGGAACCTACAGATGGATGAGTGTATTTGTCTATGTGTTTGAGCATGTGTGAATGTTTTGCTTAAAACTTAACCGACGTTTATCAGATTTCATGCTTAGCACTATCAAAATTGATGTATGGCCAGCCAGTCCTCCCAACTACATATTTTTAAAGCTTAAAGTAAAAGGTTTCTTTGTTTAAAATGTAAAGTCTGGTGTTTTGCTCTGGGCTGTTTAATGGTCAGAGTTGTCTTTTTAAAATTATACAAGGGGGACCCCTTTAAATAGGCACTTGCATACTTTATGACTGTCTCTTGTTTATTGTTGTATAGAGGAAGAGTAGTCCCAGCTACAATAGTGAAATATTTTCTCAATTCCGATAAATAGTGTTATCAGAGGAAAATATTGCTCAAATTTTGACCAAGTACAGAATTCAATTCTCACCACTGTAATAAAAATAGTAGCTTTTACCTGATAAAATTCTGAATTGCACTCGTGATCACTAACTAACTTTTACTTTTGGAGGGGTATTTTCATACAATCTAGAAAGATGTTCTGCTGCGTGTAAGCTCTATTTATAATCTAAGTGGGTTTGCGGGATCCTTTGTCCGTCAAAAATGTCTTCTCCGGAAAGTAGACATTACATGTGAAAGACAAAAGTGCTTTTTTCAGATATCAAATGCTTTTTCTGAAGCAGCATAGTACTATATAGCTTGCTGAAAAATATAATTGGGATTGGATGTAAAATACTTTCTGTACAGAGTTCCACATCAGCTTGATACGCATGTCCGTCAAAAAGTGTCTTCTCCAGAAAACCACAATGATTGTTACTGATGCTGTTGTTACTGCAGTTAATAATATATACAACTAATGTTGCATAAAACCTGCTCGGATAATGGGTATAATTTAGTGAGCTTTTATTCTTAATGTTGTGAATTCTTTACAAGTGGTGCTGGCAGGTCATGTGTCCAAAAATGTCCTCTCCGGAAAGCATTTACAGACATACAGTTAAACAGAAATATAGAGCGTCATCTGTGCATTTTTCACATGTATAAGCCTTGATGTTTTGTTAATATTATTGTTTAAGGAAGATATGCTGTAAAAACTAAAAAAAAATAAATAAATAAATAAATAAAATAAAAACCGTAAGTAAAAACTGGGTTTCAGTGCATATTTACCATAATGATATTTGTGTACACCAAAAAGTTGTTATGAAGCATTTCTTTTATCTCTTGAGTAACCAAATCCAATTGAAAGCTGCAATTTAATTTTTGTGTGCCTGATACACTACAAGCACATGTACCTATTCTAGAGACCCTGTACCTGTTATACTTTCACCCAGAGTAATTTAGACACCATTAGACAAAATATTCGAGTCTCATAAGGGGTTGACTGGTAACAAGAAACCACAAAAACTAGGAGTTTTATATTTGAGCTACTTTCAACCCAAAAAGTACCCTGATTGTGAAACACTTGTCTGAATGGTCAGGCAGGAAACGGACAGCTAGCAATGCTCGAACGACCTTGTTTCCTAAGTGTTTCTTGTTTAATAAATGTTGAAAAGGTTTCACATAATTGTCAGGTATTTTATTCATCATACTTTTTTGCTAGCTACTCTGCCGACTGCTAGGTATTAAGGTGAATGCTAGCTAGCAGTCACAGATGCTAATATAACAGCAGATTAACGTTTATGCATGAGTGACCAAAAAAATGAAAGAAGTAGTAAAATTGATTGATTTAGAGCTACACCAGCAGTAGTAAAGCATTACCTAGTGCTTACTTTAACTAGGTACTAAGGTGAATGCTAGCTAGCAGTCAGTGATGCTAATATCTTAATCTCTTGCTACGTGAGGGAGAAAAATATAACAACAGATTAACCTTTATGACATAAATTAACAAGAAACAAAAGAAATAATAAACTTGATTGATTTAGAGCTACACCAACAGAGGTACAGCGTTAGCTATGATTATTAGCATGCTAACATTACCTTCCTGACCTCATTTGTTTCGGTAGTGAAAGTAAAGTAAACTGCATTGTGTATTTTGTGTTATGTTCACATTTTGTGTTGTGTTTGTGTTACGCATTAGGCTACATTTTGGCATGTGTTTGATTTATGCTGCAAGTAGAATTGCTTGCATCATTTTAATTGAAAAGGTCTTTTCCGTCCCATTTCTCTCCGGCCTCCTCTTGGTTTACTTTCTGAGGACCGTAGTGGAGTCGTTACTTGTCCATAACGCTCTCCCATGGTTGTCTTGGTGGGTCTATCCAAACAGGCAGAGAGCGGTTGGCACGCATGGCTGCGCTGCCGCTGACGTCCCACTGTGGGGAAGCGCTCCACTGGACTGAGACAGGCCAAGGGGGTTTACTTTCCTACACTGCTCTCTTGTCATTCAGTACACTGTATCCAGCTCTGACACTCCAGTATATCATATAATTGTTTCGCTTATGGAAAAAAAAATGGAAGTTTTGCGTTAATATTTGCGTGTATTGTTGAAGCAGGGGTGTAACATAGCCCATGAAAAAGTCCTGTCTGTATTTATATAACACAACAATACAACAAACGGATGTGTTGCAGCTAGGTATTGAGTAATATGTGACGTATGTAATGAGTCCTTGTGAGTGTCACATGGCCTTAATGGAAAACAGTAAAAGTGGATTTGTTGTTGGACACGAATTAGAGGCGGGTTCCCACAGGCTGAGCAAGTTTTCTTCTTCTTTTGCCCTCCTCTCTCTCCCTCTCTCACTCTTTCTCTCTCTTTCCATCTCTTTCAAGGTTCCAGTGGTTGAAAGTAGGTGCAGTAACTGCCGCCATCCCTTCACAGTCCTCCTCCCTTCCTCTCTTCCCTCCATCACTCCGTCCCCCACCCCAAAAAAAAAGCTCGCGCCAAGTCTGCCCGCCATTCCGCCTCCACACTCACACACAGCGCCGTTACGGCTCACACGCACACACACACCCACACACATACACACATACACAAGTGGAGGTTACGGCAGACAGACGCGTGACTCATTAGGCATTCTTCCCCCAGGGAGAGCAATGGGGGAGGAAGGGAGGGCCACATGCAAGCGCGCCGCAGCTGCAGGAATGTCACGGGCTGCTTCCGCGATGTGTGTGTGTGTGTGCGTGTGTGTGTTCATGTGGAAGAGGAGAAGAGCAAGAGTTTGTGTGTGACAGAGAGAAAGCACACACAGTCCCTCAGTGACATAGCAGCGCACCTTTCGGGAAATAAAATCTCCTGGCTTTTACATAATATCCTCATTTTTTAGTCTGAGCGAAAAATTCCGAACAGCTGAAGAGAAACCTCCTTATTTAAAAGTACTTTGTCACTCTGGAAAATAACAAGTTATTAATTTAAACACTTT
>JBCNYH010000003.1:24929935-24944516 GCA_039654325.1 Tandanus tandanus
ACACACACACACACACACACACACACACACACACACACACACACACACACACACACACACACACACACACACTCTGACATGTTTGGACTTAAAATAGGTATGGACACGAGCCCGCAGACCACACACAGAAATAAAGACATGGACTTCTCACCTCGTGTGTGAGTAGGAGATGATATGCGTGTAGCAGCGAGACAGCTGTCCAGAACGCACGACATTTTAAAAGCAAGTTAGCAGACTGGGTTTTAGATTGATGACTCTTCTGGGTCATCGTGTTACCACTTTCATCTTTGGAAAAATGAAATGGAAAATAGTAAACGCTTGCTGTTAGGTAACAAAGACACGACTCATATATGACTTATATATGTTCTATTATTGTATTTTGGTGCATCTTTGGACTTTTTTTTTTGTACGATTTTGTCATTGTTATTTTTATAAACTTCCTTATCAATATTCTTTAATACTAAATAAAAATCTGATATAACTACCCATATGAGTACAAAGAACCTGAGTTAACCACATAACATAAAATGCGAATTATTAACAAATTGATGTATAGTATTTGTCATGTAGTATTTCCATAGCTCTAATTAGGAGAGGAAAGGTAAAAAAATGTGCTCATTAAATTTCCACTAGTAGTTTTTTAAACTCATGCTTCCAGACACAAGAGCTCAAGGGAGCCTATTATAGCACACACAGGCCTGTGATAGGGTAAGAGCCATGACTAAAATGCTGTAGGTTTTTTTTGTTGTTGCAGATTTCAGATTTCTGCCTAAACATATTACAGCTGATGATTAGCCAGCAGATGTCAGCCATCGCAGAGTCTGCAACCAGCAACTATACTTCAGTGAATGTACCTGATTTTGTAACTTAAAGGATGTGCTACAAAGCCTGGCCTTGTACTCATCATCTAATATTGAATACCATTTTCAGTTTTATTAATGGAGCTATCCCGCTGAAGCTAACACTACTAGTTTAGGACTGTTTTACTGATGTATACACCTGCGAACATGGTTATCCATGCGATTATCCAATCAGCCATCAGCCATAGATATCCATATAGCAGCAGTAGAAATAAATGAGAATTATGAAAGCTGCTGATCTCCTGGGATTTTCACTCAAAACAGGCTTCAGATTTGACATAATATCGTGTGAAAGAAACATCCTGTGATGAACAGTTTTCAGAAGTCAGAAGATTTTTATTTGTTAGAGCTGACAGGAAGGCCCACTTGTTCAACTTTGAGGCAGGTGGACTTCAGCAGCAGAAGACTACTTCAGGTTGGCCAGCCAATAACAGTAATCTGTGGCTACACTAAGCACAGGTTCACTGAAACTGGAAAGTTGAAGACTGGAACAAACCCAGGTGATGTTCTTCAAATCTTAAACTGTCCAGTTTTCATAAGCTTCAGCCTAGTGTACATATTTTTCATAGTATATTCATCTGACATGACTGTCACTGATAGACTAGATGGACTACAGCCTGGGCTAGAAAGAAATCAGCCCCGGCGTTGCTTTTTCATAACATTCTGTACATTTTTATGACCATTGGTGGTGCTGGTTCCACAAATGCTCATACTGTAGACCGTTGTTGATGCCAAAAATGAACAAATGATTTTATCTTTGAAAAACACTGTGACTTAAACCTGCTAGCCCACATATACCAGCCTGTACCCTGTCTACGATGCTCTGTGTTTTGTATTGTCAGTGTTTAAAATAAAGTATCAGTAACTGGTTAGATAGCGGTTGCAGTGTAGGTGTGTTTCTGTAGTTGGAAAAGCCATCTCTTTTGTAATGATAAAGGTTAGGGAATGAAGAATGCTCTTCTCTATTTTAACAAAGTTTGTTGAAAGGCACACAATCACACTGGATTTTGTCCAATGGTTTTGATTTCCTATTGTAAAGGATGAAGTCTTTGCACAATGTGAAGTGTTCTTGAACGGAGCTGTTCTGGCATAGATGGGTCATAGCATATGTGGATATACATCCTACACAGGGTTCATAGGCACATTTTCCTCCCAGCAAAGCTACGATAAAGAATAAACTATTCTCCTCAAAAATGAAATCCAATGTAAATGGTTTCAACCGCTTAGGCGCAAACTCGTATGAGAATAATGGATGGTAATGATCATGATCAGTATATTGAACAGATCATATCTCAAACATGCTTGTTTATATGCGCGAAACATTATACATGTATTCTCTGCATGTAGCTTTTAGAAGTTTTTCCTGTCACCCCTTTGCGATATCTCACCATGTAAGTGAACTCCAGCCTACATTCTGTCTGCGACGATGAGGACAGCGATTGAAGAGTAACGCATTACAGGATCCGTCTAACCTTGTTAAAGCGATTCCACCCCCCCACGGCGCTTCTTCCGCCAGCGCCTAAAGATGCTAATGAATTTAAAGAACACTTATGACGAATATGGAGGGCTTTTACCCAGTTAACGGCGGCGGACTGTGAGGAGCCTCGTCTCTCCGTCTGTTTTGTCCGGGCTTCTTTCGCCTTATCCCCACTTCACTTAGACAGGGATCTGACCCAAACAGATAATGGGATGTTCAATCTATGCAATCTGATTTCCATTGAGCAGGGGCTGGGTAAGTGAGTTGTGAAGGGGCTTAACAAATTGAATTTAGTCAATGGGTGAAAAATGGAGAATTGGTTTTATATGTGAGTGTATTTACGCCCTATCAACAAGCAATTGGGGTTATTGTGGTAGATGTGTTGGGTGACATGTGTTGGATGGAATCTTATTCGTGCATCTGGAGTAAAACAGTCCAACTATATGGTCTAAAAAGTCCATGCTTTCTCTCTGCTTACCACGTTAATCTATTGACCTGGTAACAATGGAAATATTCTTTCATGTTTCAAGTGCCAAGTCTGTGTCTTCCTAGGCACCTTGCCATCTTTTTGGTGGAATTTTCCCCCCTGATTTGTTTATATGGCCAGTTCTGACCTATTGGCATCCTTCTGCTATCACATGATGGCTAGCAATCCTCCGAGGCAAATGAAGCTAACTGACCACATCTTTTCCAACTCCAGCTCATGTAAACATGAATCGGGAGCAGTGTAACACACTCAGAGGAAAATGCTATCTACCCACTTCTGCATGATCGCATAGATGCCCATAAGTGGTTAATGTCCCTGTGCATTATAGGGGAGACAGGGTATGCCATCCCTCGAAGCCTGACAGCATGACCAATGCTATTTTCTTGGGTTCCCAGCAGCCATGGACAGCTGTGGCATTATAGGAATTAAAACTCATGATCTTTGGATGATCACTTGGCAAACAATTGTTGTGCCATTTGGAAACCCCTAGGACCTTATCATCTTTAATGCCAAGGGCACAGTATATGATTGTAGCCCTAATTTCACTGTCACAGTTGAATTTTGGTGACACGTTGCTAAATGCCCCAGTGACGAACAGTTGTGTACTTTGAACGATTCAGCCTATGTATTTAAGAGTGATTAAAATTCCTGCTGAGGAATTTTGTAGGGTGAGCATTTCTTCAACAAGTAGCAAGAACATTGACGAGCAACAACCAACGAGAGTCCAAGATACATCAGATGCATCTGTAGGTCATCTGCAGCAGATCTCTGAATCCAGTTATATAATCCGGTATATTTATGCAGGAAGGCAAATTGTACATTTACATTAATGGCATTTGGTAGACGCCCTTATCCAGAGTGACTTACATTTTTCTCTCATTTGTGCGACTGAGCAGCTGAGGGTTAAGGGCCTTGCACAAGGGCCCAACAGTGGCAGCTTTGTGGTACTGCAGCTTGAGCCAGTGACTTTCTAAGTAGTAACCCAGAGCCTTAACCACTGAGCTTATAATTTTGTAAAATTGTAAGCGTTATATTTTTACGTAATGATCAATTATTTGAATAGTAGTCAGAGCAGCAAAAATGAAAACAATCATGATATGACCTCCACTTCTTTTTGTAGAACAGAGTTGCTCAACTCAATTCTTCCATCAAACTTTCTTTCAGATTTCTCTTTGCTTTTGTTTCCCATGTAAAAAAGTGCAGATGTAGCTTTTATATTTAAAGATCTCTTTGATTTCTATTTCAAGAAAGTTTCGCAATCAGTTCTCTTCTGAGATCTCTCCAGGAGGAAGATCTTGTAGTATGAAGGTCTTGTATATAATTACTTGTGAGCAGCACAGTCGTTCTGAGATTTTGAAAGTCTCGTAGTGTACACTGTGCGATTTAACCAGTTCAATGCTAGCAAGTGATTAGCCGTCGTAGGCTAAAAGCAGTATTGCTAAGACATGGCAGGTTTTGAATAATATATCGGAACTCTGATGATACTCAATACTTAATTCTGTGCTATTTCATGGGTGGAGACATGATCCTGAAACATGGCAAGAAGCCGATGAAGCACTGAAACCGGATTTGTATCTAAATAGATAAACATGAACTTAATGTAAATGAACAGTAAGTAAATGCAAGTTTATTGAAACCAGTTTGACAGCAGTATCCGGGTTACCTGCAGTAACATCCTAGTTGTGGTCAGATTTTTCCTGAAGCCTCCCTGTGCACTCTGTCACATTGTCAACACTACGGCTGATTGAGAAGTGCTGACTGGTTGTCTGGGTTATTACTGACTAACCACCATGGATTATATAAGGTAAGTATATCTGTCTAGAAGCTTCTAAAAACAGCTCCTCCGTCACACACTTCATGTTCCTTTATAAGGCCAGTATCACAGTCACTTGTGGCTCATTCTGTGGTCTGTAATATTTATGTTTGAATTTCAGGATGGTTTTTTAGCACTTATGGGGTAAGTGGATTAGAGAGGCGTCATGGGAGGAGGGAGGTTGAATCCATCCTAATAGACCCTCCCATTGAGGAATACAGGGGCAGTAAAGGAAATTAAACAACCCTCTGCTGCCCCTATCTCGACATATGTACTGCTTTTACAATGGCCTCTCTGGCATTGTACTTATGCGGAAATGCTGTAGGCTACCTGCGGTTAGCATTTCAAGAAGCCATATGCCGTTAGCTAACCAGGAGAGACCTGGAGAAGCTAGGGGACCAACCAAGTGTACATCGTCTGTCCAATGGTATGTATAAAGCTTATTGAGCTTTGCGTAAGCCTTGTAGAAGGTTTGCGTTATTGTGTTATTCTGTATTTTGTTGAAATTAAAAAGTAGCCTCTTATGCAAAGGTACCCTTTTAGATAAGCCTAACTGCTTTGGCAGGGATTGCAAATTAGCCATGGCTAGAAATCCTATATGCGGACAAGACATTTGTGTTATATTACTGTGATATGTAATAATGTTTTTTTTGTTTGTTTGTTTGTTTTTTTGCATTGTCTGTGACAAATAAACAGATAAAAAACTGCAGTCCAAAAATCATTTATGTAAACTTCTTTAATTAAAAATCTCAAAATATTGATTTCTATTTCGTCCAGCCGTAGATGGACAGTTCTTTAATCAGTGTCTTTTGTGAACGTCCTACAGCAGGCTTTCTCGTGGAGAAATGATGTGTCTAAAAACTGACCACCGCTGAGGCAACCATTTATTCAGTTTTGTTGTGTTAAGGCATTTCCACATGCGATTTCAAACAGTAGACTGCTGGGAAGAGGGAACAGCGCTGTAGGATTCCTGGAAAGATCTTCCTCTTAGAGCCATAATTAGTGGGCATGGTTCTTCTACAGTGAACAGGACTCTCGTGTCCACGGATCTACGCACTGCTGCCATTTACTAGTTATAAAAACTACCAGTGCACAAACCCTTTTATCCTTAAACAAACAGGGAATATATGTATCTATGAGGGTATAGTATTCACCGTGTAGTGGACTGACACTATATAGACTCAAAAAAAAAATTCTTAATTTTATTTCCCTGCCCTGGTTTCATGTCTATATATTATATTTTATATGAAATATATTTTTATGGAGAATAACACTCTCTTTGTAGATCTTTTTTCATGGCAGTGATATGTTCTGGAATCCTCAAAACATTTTTTTTTACTAACAGGATGCCGATGCTGATGTTAGATAGTAATATTTCACCAGTTTAATAGCCAGACTATTTTGAAATCATATATGAAAGTTTACTTTAATGGAAGTTTTCAACAACTCTGGAGCGATTTGATCTTTTTTTAAATTTCTACTTTGAGGTATTGTTGTTGTAGTTTTCCTGAGAAGATATTTTGCTATCCAAAGGCAGTTTCTTCATACACAGATCAGAGAATTAATCTCTTACAACAGAAATGTGCAAGATATAAAATCTTAGTTGGTTATTTTATGTGTAGCTGCTCGACTGTTTTACTAGCATTAGCATTAGCAATATGGGTCCCAATCAGTCGCCATGTGAGTCAGATTCACGAATGTATCATTGTTATATGTTTTGTATAAATTTGTTTGCTTTCTGTGAGATGGAGAAGGCTACAGACCTAGAACACCTATTTCAGTGGAAAAGCGAAGGGACTCCTATATTGATATATAGACCATTTCTGTGCGACGCTTATTTACACGGTATATAATACTTTAATTCCCTTTTGCTTAAACTCGAATAGGTCATCAATATCATTGATGTCTCCCACTAATGGTAAATTTTTGTATTTGAAAATTTCCTTAAATATTATTAATATTCTGACAGTCTGTACAGTACATTGTCTTTTGTTATAGAATACTATAAGTCTTTTAATATTCATCATGGAGAAACTGTATTTTTTGTGGCATTGCATGCATAATAACCTTCCATCGGTTTTCATATGGCAGAAATAACAAAAAAAATCTTAAAAGGATGAGCCGTGCAGCACTTTATGTACCCTTTCTGTATATTTACTACTCCCTTTGAGTCCTGTGTTGAAGGCTGCTGTCCTGTCTAGATGTGATCGGAATAATAAAGAGTCTTTAAAAAGACAGGAAAAGGAAATAGATGCAGTATTTCAGTTTGTGACCCTCGCCAGACCTACCGTTTTAAGTTGAATAATAAATAGCAGGTTGTGCACTGGTAATGGCTGTGCCGCATGAACACATGGACTGCGTTGTTTTGTTGTGAGACTGTCTGCATTAGCTGTACTCGCAGTCTTTTATTCCGGTTTGTTAGGAGGCAGCAGGTGGCAAGCGGGCACTGGTGTGAGTTTGATGGTGAGGCTGTCTCCGTTGTGTTTTCATTAACAGTGTCAGGGTGGGCATCAGGATGTGCCCTCTGCTCGCTGTCTCACTGTGACCTTTGAGTAAAGCGCCCTGGCTCTTCTGCCTTCTCTGCTATCTGGGTTTAGAAAAGAGCTGTCTGTCTCTCTTCCTGCACTTCTTCCCTACAAACCTATTATTTGCTTTTGCAGGCATTCTTTCCTCCATGTGCCAGCAGTGTTTGAGTCTCAGAAATTGGTTGTGCCAAGCAAACTTGCGCCCAGGTGGTGCGCAGCTCTCATCCAGCTTCAAAGCTTCACGTCACCATCCGGCACACGTAAAACCCAGCTGGCAGTGCTTGCAGCTGCATGAGTACTGAAGCCATAGCTTTTTGGCACTGAGGGTGCGTTTGCCTGCTTTCTGTGGTGATTCAGTTTTTTTTTTTCAGTGATTTGATCATCACTGATGCCTTCAGGTTGTTTTTCTCTGCACCTTGGACGAACCCACAAATATGGTGCGTTATAGTGAGAATTGCATCTAAATATGGTACCCTCTCATCACGTTAGTTCGAATATAGGATACAGGTGGGTGGTGAGGCAGACTGGATGTTTGCGTCATTACTTTTACTCTATCTGGTGAAAGACTGCCCACCGGCCTCATTGTCCACCTACTTACTAGAGATTATTTCCTTGTATTTTCTTTTGAATTAATCACTCATTCATCTTCAGTAGGCACTTTATCCTGGATCTTGGGTGCGGCCGCTGCAGAGCTTACTCTGGAAACACTGGGCTTGAAGACACTCTGGTTGCAATGCTGATCCATTTCTATTGCCTAACCATTTACATGCATGTTTTTGGGGACTTGGGCAGTGGGACAATGTGTGAAACTCCATACACACTAGTGATTTCAGGATCAAACAGGGGGCCGTAAAGCTGCACATACATTTCAGGCTCACATCAGAAAGTAAACATTACGTATATAGTGTATCCACCCTCCCCCATATTAACAAGCCCTTACTTGTACATGATTGGCGAATGTCCAAGAGTGATGGTCAGCGCAGTGGTGGCTCATTGGTTAAGGCTCTGGGTTACTGATCAAATGGTTTTGGGTTGAAGATCCGGTACCACCAAGCTGCCACAGTTGGACTCTTGAGCAAGTCCCTTAACCCTCGAATGCTCAGTTGTATAAATTATATAAAAATGTACGAGGCTCTATATAAGGGCATCTGCCAAATACCGAAAAAGGAATACCACCTCTTCTATAAATAGAACGCAGCTGATTTTGGCTCTCGGTGATAGATAGCTGTAGCATCATTAGGATTATGACTTGTTGTCTCCCAGCTAAAGCAAAGGGGTTTCTGTTGCACCACTGGGGAGTAACACAGTGTTTTTTTGGTGTTTTTTAAGAAAAACATTATTATTAATAATAATTCTATATAATTACTCAATGCTGCATTTTGTTCTCCATTGATATTTTGGAACATTATTTCATTCTTTTTAAGCACTAAATTTTAACCATAATGACTATAAATAGGTTGCATGGACACAGACCCCCAAATAAAGCTGCGAAGAAATAAGCATCCATGCTGATCGTTATATTTGGGACGATGTGTTGGCTATAGGGATGAAAGGTACTGAGTGGTTTAATGGGAGATTAGGTAGATCGTCTCCGGTGTGTGATAATTACAGACTGATGTCCTTAGCGGAGCTGTCTGTTCCGGAGCGTATGTTTGGGATAGCTGACTCAGGCGGTTGGGTGTTAGCATGAGCCCTGACACAGATTATGACCTTGGCTGGTGGACAGGGAAGGCCTCATTAGCAGCTCTATGCTTGCTGGGGCCGCCCGGGAAAAAACGTGCTAATTACTTCGCTAACAACGTCCTTGCTTAGTGAGCTTAGAGCAGAACCTTGGCTTAAGGATAATAAGTTGTGTGAATGGCCAGGGCAAGGGCTGCTGCACACATTTTTTGTGGATTAATGCGCCGCTGGTGATGGTGGGAGGGGTGTGTGGGATGTGGAAACTTGTGTGCTGAGTAGCCCTTTTATATTAAGGTTAAATGTAGGCATCAATCATTTACCAGGCAGGATGTCATCAGCTTAAAAAACAGCTTTCAAAAGTTCAACTTTAAAAAGTTAAAAAAAAAAAAAAAAACTCTTTCAAGAAAACAACTTAGTTAATATTTGAACAGCAGATAATTAGAGTTGCAAACATATTTCCACTGATGTGCTTTTATAGGTGTTGTTTTGCTGTAATAAGGCTTTCGTATATCGGTATGAAGTCAGAAGTTGTGCTGAATGCATTGTATTTGTTTTTCTCTTTCTTGAGTTTCTTTGACTTTCTTGAATATTGACAATTCTTTACCAAGCCATTATAGTATAAATTAATTTATACTAGGGGCAGCATGGCTGTGTTGTGGTTAGCATGTCCATCCCACAGCAAGAAGGTCCAGGGTTCGAGTCATGGGCTCAGGTGGTTCTATGTGGAGTTTACATGTTCTCCCCTGTGCTTGCTGGGGTTTCCTCTGAGTACTTTGGTTTCCTCTCACAGTCCAAAGACATGCACAGTAGGCTAAATGGCTGTTCTAAATTGCCCCTAGGTGCGAGTGTGAATGGTTGGTTGTGTGTTGGCCCTGTGATGGTCTGGCAAGCTGTTCAGGGTGTTTCACACCTTCGCCCAATATCGGCTGAGATAGGCTCCAGCCTCCCAGTGACCCTAATAGGATTAAGCGGTATGGAAAATGAATGGATGATAGAATAAATGAATGAATTTATACTATACGAGAATATTTTAATACAGTAATAATTTATTACTTTATATTTTCAAAATGGCGGCATGGCGGTGCTGTGCTGGTCCGCCTCACAGCAAGAAGGCCTGGGTTCGATTCTCGGTCTCGGGTGTTTCTGTGTGAAGATGTTCTCCCAGTGCTTGTGTGGGTTTCCTACAGGTACTCCGGTTTCCTCCAGCAGTCCGAAAACATGCACAGTAGGCTAATTGGTTCTTCCAAATCACCACTTAGTGTGAGAGTGAGTGTTGACCCTGCGATGGCCTGGCGAGCTGTCCAGGGTGTACCCCGCCCTTGCCCAGAGTCGGCTGAGATGGGTGGCAGTGTTTCCACGACCCTTATTAGGATTAAGCGGCTTAGAAAATGAATGAATAAATGAATTAATATTTTCAAAAGGAAAAAAAAAAAATTATATTTGTATTTTTAGAAAATGCTGAAATAAATAAATAAAAACAATTACATTTTAGCTCAGTGATAACTGGATCTTTACTTGAACAATAGTATTTTTCATTTTCAACGAACAGTACTGCATTTGAGACACTTTGAAATTACGTGTGAAACAACATGTCACAAACTATAGTTTGCTTTATTCTAATGGAATTTCCATTCACACTCAGATCGGTGTGGGAAACTGGCAGTGGCAGATATGACCAGTAAACCGATGTTCTGAGCTCAAGCTGAGGGACAAGTGAATTGTCAGGCCAGCTTGGTGAATGAGAAGAAATTCCTTTCGCCTGTGGCACACTGTCTGTAGCCGTGCTGAAAGCGTGACAGGCTGACATTACCGGAGAGCAGCCTGTAATCTGAGCACTGTAAAACTAGCATTTCAGCTGCCACAATCAGCGGGGCCACTGGTCTGCTATGGCAAAATGGTGGTGAGACGAGCGGCTGTAGCTGGCGACAGGTCGTTAAAATCGCTGCCGAGACCTCCCAAATCGTGAGCGTGGGCCTCAGCCTGGCAGGCGCTGAGAGATGTGAATCTGATGGCTGGCTAAATTCTAATCGGCTATTCCACATTGTTATACTACATAAGGAGATCAGAGTTATAATCAGATTGCTTTGAAATACGCTCATGACATACTTCCTCTAGCCTTCTCCATAGGTTCATTAGTGGCTCAAGTGGAGTTCATAATGCGCTGGGTTAAGGAAGAGGACAAGGGTGGTGGTGGTGGTGGGGTGTCTGATGGCTGTGAGGATGAATGTCTATAGTGTATCGAATAAAAAAAGGTGTATCTTTGCCTTAGCTACTACAATGAGTCCATCAATCAATAGCCAAAACTAAGCTGTTTGTTGATTAACACAGGAAAGTCTCAGAATTCAGGAAAAGTGCTTTGCTTTCCTATCAAAAATGGTATTGTGATTTTATTTTGGAACATTTTCATGATAACAATATTTATTTATATTAAAATGTTCAGAGAGAAAAAAGAATACGACTGCACAAGCCAATTGTTTTAAGTATACAGATGCAGAGGAGCGAGTTTTCTCTAGTTTTCTTCAACTAGTTCTCTAGTTTTCTTCAACTAGATCTACCCATCATGTTACATTAAACAGATTCTTCATTAATGTATTCATCAGAGGTATAAACACTGCAGCGAAAACACTGTTTGTTTCTGGAGGATAATAGACAATTCTACGAATTCGCAGTACCCATGATATTCAGTTAGCTGATGATGTAAGTGCTCATATCACGATACAGTAATTTACTGACATGCTGCCCAGCCCTTCCTGAGGGCCAGCAGCTTCCTGATTTAGTTTAAAAAAGTCTTGAGATTTTTAATCTTAAATTTTACCTTTTTTTGTTTTAATCTGAATTAAAATTGCTTGCGGAATAGAATTTAATTGAACTGAATTTAATTGGAGAGGCATGTTGGCATAGTGGTTGCCACGTCTGACACACAGCAGAAAGAGTCCTAGGCTCCGGCGTTTGCATGAGGAGTTTCCTGTGAGGAGTCTGCATGTCCTCCACATGCTCGCGTGAGTTTCCTCCAGGTACTCCAGTTTCCTCCCACAGTCCAAAAACATGCACATTGGGATAATTAGCTGTTCTAAATTGCCCTAGCTGTGGGTGTGACTATGAATGGTTGTGTGTTGGCCCTGTGATGGGCTGGCGAGCTGTACCCTGCCTTCGCTTAGTGTCGGCTGTGATAGGCTTCAGCCTCACCATGACCCTAATAGGATTAAGTGGCTCGGTTAATGAGTGATGAGTGAGAGAGGGAATTTAATTGATTAAAAACAAGTCTATTACTCTATAAGGGGATGCAATGGCGCAGGAAACAGCTACTATCAAAATGTGAAAAAAATGTGAATTTGAAATCTTCATTAGTAATTAAAAATAAATGATGTAAATCTGTTCTGTAAATGATATACACTTGTTCAAAACTTTAAGATGAGTTCTTGGCATGATTGGTGACTAAGTGTTTGTTGGACACGAATGTGTAATGTTGCCGATTAGTAAAAAGTTAGTGAAAAAATTGATACCAACCGTCATATTCATGATGCTTTATGATGAAGAACTGATTAATATGAGAAGCCATGCCAGTTAAAAATCCCAATTTTCCAGGGGGTTATCAGACAGGTGTAAAGTCGTATGGTGGCTTGTCTAACAATTCCTAAAAGCCGTGTTCAGCAGATGTTTACACCCCTTGAGCCCACTCCGACTTCTGTTCAAGTCTTATCGGTTTGCCTTTGTGCAATGACAGCTACCTCTGATGGTTTATCCCGGCTCACTGTCTGTGTGTCTTAATTCATTTCAGAGGGGTGATGCTAAAAACCATAATCACTTCATTTAAGCTCCTAAACTGCTTAGGAGCCCTGAATGTGTTTATTAGAACATCTTAAGACTGAAGATGAGACAAGATGGGAGTCGAAATTGCTCGGTGCAGGAACCTGTCATTGCCTATTATACACTTTAAATCCAAAAGACAATGGGCCAGCGGCAGGGATAGGGTTCTACTTGACGAGAGGAGAGGAAGTCTGTTACGGATAACCTCAGCGCTCTGCAAGACCAGCTCTAAGGTTTTGTGCGTCTGTGGTGTAAGTGTTCATAATGAGTCTGTGGGTGTTGGCTGCGGGATTGTTGTGATAGTGTTTTCTAACTTTGTATGTCGCTGCTGTTCACGAAGGTATGCCGAGTTCCATGTAAATGTTACTTCATGCATTACTTCAAGCTGGGTGGGTTGATCATCTATCTTATGGCATGTTGAGACTTTGGAATAATTGAAAATACAGCTGTAATGTAAGATGTTTAGACTTCCTTTTAGTGCCGTGCATGCTGTGAGTCATTTCTCGGTGTTGTTGTGGTTGGTTTCTTACTGAAGTGTTGCTTTGTTATGTGTGAGATTAGAAATCCCCGCCGCTACTTACTGCCTGATTCCCACTTTCTCTTTCTCTTTATCTTTCTCAGTAGTCGTGACAGTGACCTCTCAACCATCATCTCCAACCTCCACCACACCCGGCAGCACGGCATGCCTGAGGGCCAGTCCTGCTCTGACATCAGCCTGACCTCTACACACTCAGGTAAGACACACCTTCAGCTCCACATTCTATGAGCTCCATCATGTGCTATCTTTGTCTCTCTAGTGAGAAGGTTGAACCCTTTTTTTGTTTGTAACGATGAAGCCTCTTGAATATCAGAATGCTAATTTGCTTAATTGGGCAGTGTAAGCTCATTACTCATCCCATTGTGTCCATCATTAGACCGTTACTTAATGCTGTCCCCTCATTATCTCTTCACATTGTTAAACAACTACTCTGCTGTGTTTAAATCCTGTTTCTTCATGACTGATCTTTAAGCTAATATGTAAAAGCATCTGGAACTGGGTGGGTTTTTAAGCTTTTTATTTTAATTGCTATTTCTATTCTTTTCTATTCATATAAACAAATTCATAAATAGAAGTAGGCAATATGGCAAAAAATGTCATATCGTGGCACATTTCCATGATACTATATTATGATATACAGGTTTGCTAACAAAGTGCTCGCAAAACTAAAAAACAAAAAATCTCAATCTAGAAAATACAACAATTTCAAGTCACACTGATTAATAAGAAGGGGAAATAATATTAAAATATTTTACAATTTTACCATCATCAAATCTTCTATCTTGATAGAACTCAACATTTACTTATATTGGGTGGGGGCTGGTGGTGGATGTATAGAGATGAATCTTGATTTGTTGAAGGAAAATTGTACATCCTCCTGTGCCTTTGTCTCTGGGTTAGATCAAGGGTCAGATGAGGGCAAGCCAGACCAGTGGGAGAGGAGCCTGAAAGGTGATGATGAACAGTTACGATTCATAGGTCCAGAAAAATGTATATGACTGCCAGATGATAAATAAAATTCTGTTATTCTTAGCTTTTAATCTGTTCTGTTATACTTCTGAAATGCGAAGATTGGTTCCAGGTCTGTTAGTGTTAAAAAGTAAATTCTGTAGCCACATAGGTGGTAAGGCTTGTGCTACAAATGTTGATATTTTCCTGCTAATAGGATCTGAGGATGCCCAAGCGTTCATTTTCTGTATCTGTTTATATAGATATTACGAACTTCTAATTTTAGACTTACATATACATATTATTTATTAATTTATTTTTTTGGATATACTGTATTAATCCCGCAAGGGAAACTATTACCTATGCATATATCCCATCCAATGTGAGCACACACACACACACACACACACACACACACACACACACACACACACACACACACACAC
>JBCNYH010000003.1:24953098-24969625 GCA_039654325.1 Tandanus tandanus
CTCTCTCTCTCTCTCTCTCTCTCTCTCTCTTTCTGTGTGTGTGTGTGTGTGTGTGTGTGTGTGTGTGTGTGTGTGTGGCCTTTGGATTACAGACATGCTGAGGTCCAGTGTGTCCATGGCTTGTTACCCTTTAGAGATTTACTCTTATTTAAGTCTGCTTTAAGTGTGAACAGTGGATACAGAGCTTGCATCTGAGATGCTTCATTAGATCTGATGAGGCTAGTTTTTCGCAACACTTCTATTATTAACGCGTGACGACGAAAACCCAAAAGAGGAAGAAAGGAAACGTATCTGCGGCTTGAGCTGAGGAGAGAGAAAGAGAGACAGAGTGAGAGATAGATAGATAGATAGATAGATAGATAGATAGAGGGAGATAGAGAGAGAGATGGAGTGCGTGAAAGTGCAATGACAAACGGTCTCTTCCTTCCTGCGTGCATGCAGCACCACGCTCTCAGCAGCCCCTGCCAGCGTGATTAGCAGGATATTGATTTGAGATGCACTCTTGGGGGAGGAGGGTGCTGTAATCGTACACTAGACATGAGCAACGAGCTGTGCTGGGCTCGAGCAGACAGCCTCAGGACTCCAACACAAAGGGTGTGAGAGAGAAAAAGGAAGAGGGAGAGAAGACGTAAACAGAAAAAGAGAGCAGAGAAAGTTAAGGGAGAGGGAGGGAGAAAGGGAGATTAGCCCAAGATGTGAGGTTTATATGGACTGTAAACAGAGTGAGTCTGAAAAACTGGCTTTCCACTGAGTGTTTTGATGTCTGATTTTTTCTCCCCTCTTGTTTGTTTTTTTTAGTCTGTGCACTACTTTTAGACCAGGTTTAGGTTTGGTAAACTTAGGAGAGATGTAGAGATCAAGGGTGAAAGAGAGGGAGACATAGAAAGAGTGCGCATGAGAGGGGGGGGGGGTGTGCGGGACAGAAGGAGAGCGTGAGTGACAGAAAGAGAAACAGAATCTCTGCGCGCGTTGGTAAGAGACAGATTTGTCGTCGGCGCTGGCACAGGGCCCTCTCATCTCTGGCAGAGCCGTGGCAGCTCCTCGTCTCGCCCACAGTTCCAGCATGTACTCAGGTAGCTGGTGTGCTAGCTAGCGAGGCAGCCTTGCTCCTTTTCCCCTAGGCTCGAGGCTGAACTCCTCCGCTCTGCTTCTATTTTCCAGATGACGTTCTAAGCAAGAAGAGAGCCTATTCCCCGAGCAGCAGCAGCGAGTGCCCGTCTGACAGCAAGAAGTCCCGAAGCGTGTCTCCCAAAGGTAAGAACCTCATAGGCAAACCTGTGCATGTGTGTGTGTATAACTGTGCATGACCGAGGAGGTGGTGCAATGTAATCAGAGCTGTTTAACCTCATATTAGGAGAGAGAGTGGGTGGGATGGAGTGACAGAGGAGAGGAGGAGTAGCCGTGGGACAGACTTATAACCCTCCATCTCTTGGATTTTATACCCATTTATATGCACACAAACTCATACAGACTAACTCACATTTCCTCTCACTTTCTCTAGTTTCTTTTTTCCAGTCTGAATGAACCATTATGTTTGGGATATTTGTTAAAGGCAGGGCCAAAACATTTGTAAATAAGGTGGATATTAAATACTAAAAGCTACCTAATTCACAAAAAAAAACCCCCAAAAAAACCAGGATCACTGCAGGAGATCTCACAAATTCTATTTCTTTTTAAAGAAGTTTTTCAGATATCATTAGAACTTCCCCGTAATTGTTATTGGTAATTATAAATTATTTGGTAAAGGCAGGGTGGATGTCATCAGAAAATGCGAGGAGAGGGACTGCTGAGGGGGTTATGTAGAAATATCCACTAAGTGTGAGGTGAATATTTGTTATATGATGTTCACATGTGCTATATACACTATAACAAATATCAAGTGAGTGTGAGGTGAATATTTGTTATAGTATATACTAAATGGAAACATAATAAAGCTAATTAAAATTTTAATTGAATTTGTTTATTGTGTGACATTTTGCAGGGATGAAAATTAACAATTATTTAACAAAAGTTAAGGCGCATAACTACTTTAGTATATACTACATGGGAAATTGGCTGTTCCAAGCTGCCCCTAGGTGTGAGTGTGACTGGGTATGGTTGTGTATGTTAGCCCTGTGATGGATTGGTGAGTTGTTCAGGGTGTACCCTAGGCTCCAACCTCCCCACGACCTTTGACAGAAGGATAAAGCGGTGAATGTATGTAGGCCTGTCTGTGCACTGTAAAGCCTTGTGGTTTTGGACAGATGGATAATATTTTCAGTTTAATAATGAGAGTATTAGCATTCACAAATATTAGTAAATATTAGCTAGCTAGTTCACAGAAATGTTTTGCCTGTTTTTCTTTTTACCAAACACTCGCTTCCAGCTTGAGGCAATGTTCACTCTTAAGTAATGGTATGGTCCACTGTAGGCGTTGTTGAAGGTGCAATTTACATCTTATTTCTGTAGATTCTGATTTTATCCTAGTGTTGGTTTAAAACAGGATGTTTAATAGCCAGGATGTTATCAGACGAGTGTAACCTCACAGTTGTTCATTACTATAATTCACTGTTTCATTCGAAGCCAGGTTCCGCCACTGTCGATGAATCTAACACCAAATTTCCCAGACTGTCTACTTCACACCAAAATGATTTGAGCTCTACCCAATATAACCTTTTGCCATTGCACTAGTCAGCGCAGATGGAGCAATGGCAGGCCTGATACTGTTTTCTTTCTTTTCCGGAGAGCTGGTGTACTACTGTAAATAAACCAAATCTTCCATGAAAGCAACATGTTGCTGATCTTTACTGCAAAGTTCCTGGGGAATCTCCCTAGCAAGAAATCAGCAACCTAACCGTGTGCCTTTCTAAAATGATTGGAGAAACATATCTGAGTGTTTGTTATTACCCGTATTTAGTACGTCATTTTTAAGAAGCCCTTTATATAGTACTTAATGGGTACTATAGTACTTAATTTCCTGAGTGTCATTTGCATATTTGCAAATATTGGCGAACTCTATTGCTTTATTTGTGCTACAGCAAATCTTGATGCATTTCTGACACACACTTAATCAGTCTTATCTGAATTTGTTGTGGTGTTTCAGTCATTGCTACCCTATATAATTAAGAACAGTTGAAATACCAGGCGTGTGCAGTTACATTTCGTAAAGGTTTAGTTAACATGCTATGTCATCACTTTTATGAACATCTATGTAAATGCTTCCCTTTCTTAATGTGCTGCATTCACCTACATTACTTACATAAACACACGTGATTGGCTGCAACAAACCTCAACAGAGAATCTGCTACAGAAGATGTGATGAACTGTATTTAAGTTTAAATTTAAGTATATATTACACAGAAACATACCGAAAAGCAAACTAAAATACGATTTTTTAATAGTTTAAATTTACATATTTTAACCATCATAGGGGCAGGTCCGGTGAGCTCCGCGCTTCGAGCCCTGTTAAGGCATCTGTTCAGCATGCTAATTCAAAAAATGAAAAAAAAAAAAAAAAAAAAATTTTTTAATAAATAATAATGCAACAAAGGAAAACTGCCCTATGCAAAAACTGTTTTAATATACACTGCACAAAACATTAGAAAAACAAGCGAAAATTATATTTTTATGGTTTATTTTCCATTTTGAAGCGTGATAATGATGACGCCGCCTATTCTAAGTGACCGTGACAGACTGTGAGACAGACTGTGAGCATCCGTCATTTTCACTCAAGCGTATTACACCGCAAACCTGCGATAATGCTTGAAAAATGAAATGAAATGAAAAATCTTGTTTT
The DNA here is from genome assembly GCA_039654325.1 of Tandanus tandanus. Lineage (NCBI taxonomy): Eukaryota > Metazoa > Chordata > Actinopteri > Siluriformes > Plotosidae > Tandanus > Tandanus tandanus. The sequence continues at coordinate 24,956,874 of JBCNYH010000003.1, forward strand.
GGTTTGCTTTTCTTATGTTCCCATGTAGTATATACTAAAACAATGATTTGCTTCAGACTTGGTAGATTTTGCTGAATAGTTCCTACGACATTCCATCTCAGGAGTGATTTAGTAATATCCACCTCACCTTCAGCAAATAATTATATATGGTTTGAAAATCCTCAGGACAAAATGAAGAATACGCGATGAAATATATTAAAAATAATTTTCCTTTTGAATTTCCACTTTTTTGCTTCACATACAATGTGTGTGTGTGTGTGTGTGTGTGTGTGTGTGTGTGTGTGTGTGTCAAGAAGTGAAAGAGTTAGACTTAATGTAATTTCTGGCAGACTTTTAGATTAAAAATGATTATCTTCCTTATAATTCTAATTCCAATTCTAATTCTCTTTTCTATTTTCTCTGCCTCTTCCTGTTGAGTTGTGGGAGAATCCATGGTTGAGCTGTCTCTCTATCCTTTGGCTCACTCTCATTCGTTTTTCTCTCCCTCCCTCCCTTCTCTCTCTTTCTCTCTCTCCCTCTTTTTCTCTCCCTCCCTCGTTCTCCATCTCTCTCGGGCAGCACAAATCACATGCATGTGCGCCCATGCCGACAGCCAAGACGGCACAACTGGGAGGTGAGAGCGAGGCTGATACCCCCAGCAGCCGAGCGCCAGATTTACCGCCTGCCTCTCAGATTAGGTCAGCTGCTCAAGCTGAGAGCACAGAGTTGGGTGGGGGTGCTCACCACGCTCTATACGCATGACTTCCTCCATTTCCTCTTGCTGATCTGAAGTTCTTCTAGTTTGCGTGCAGCACACATGTACGAGTATATGTAACTTTGAGAGTAATAGAGCAACTGTTTGAAAGCAGTGCAATTATAATTATCAATTTAAAAAGACAGTAAGCAGTCGTCCCAGAGTCTGGGTGAGCAGAGTGTGTGTAGACGTGGTATAATGTTACGATGCTCCATTTAACGTCATGCGCTATACTCCTACATGGAAAGGTCTCGCTGTTTGGACCGTGGCCCTTAAAGTAAAATGACTGTATTTATCATGACACATCCACACCCAGGATTTAGGACGATGGCGCGTCTGCATTTAGACTTTGCTGTCGTTACTCACAGTCATATTTTTAGGTCCTACTTGCGAGCTCATCACTCTCCCAGGTGCTTACCATGGTGGCATAATGAGTATGAAGGCGTTGTGTAGACTGGAGTGCTTACTGTGGCTGATCAAATTTGTATGACTTTTCGCCATTGCTGGTCTAATGCTATGTATCTGTGGTTTTTGATAAGATTGCTGCTGTGAGTGGTCGTTTGTACGAGCATCAAGCCTTCTTTGTATGTATCTAGACATTGTATATATTCCATTCTAGAGATGGAACTGAATACGAATAGAATACTGATAGCACGACACTGATTATTATAAAGTTTATGATTAGTTTTTTTTTTCCTTGCCAGAAAGGTTTACAGGGCATCTGATTGAGACTCTACTGTAGATGTTCACCCACACTAGGATCCAGCTGGAGGCAGCCAAAAGTTGCCTGAACGATAGCTTTTTACTTTGATGCAGGTGTGAGTGAGTGGTCAGATAAGAAGCTTGCACGACAAAGGAAAATATCTCTAGTTCAGATCAGATAGTATGAACTGCGGAAGCCAAAATTCTCAGTGCTGGTGTTAACTCTACGCACTAGATTATCATAATTGGTTTTGAAGCTCTCTACCTGTCCACATCAGGCTCAGAACTAGTTCAAAACCGGTTCCGCCAAGACCTGTCAACGAGGTGGTTTTGGCAAGATCGATACTGCAAAACGGACCTGAAGCGAACCTATCAAATACGCGCATGCACAAAATGTGTAAACAAGTGGCAAGGAATATTATTCTTTATTAAATACATAAAAGCCACATTAAACCATGTGGTTACAAGGGCACTTGCGCCATTTCCTTCGCGCCAGGCTCCTGACGTGTAGTTGACCAGATCAGTATGTAGGCTGCTGAGGTATGCGATCTTCTAACGGTATGAGTAGATCATATGAATTGTGATGGCCATATTTGGACTTTTATTGCATCCAATAATCAATATGGTTTGTAGTGTACATACATACACACCCGGTCAAAAAAAAAAAGTCGCACACTCTGATATTTTCATGCAGTGCATTTAACCTTGATCACAGCATATGATCTCCATGGCATTGTTGCTCCAGTTGGTTGGGTCGAGGCTCAGCAACATTAATATGGCAATAAAATGAAGTCAGCTGATGAGCTGAATGTACTGAATGAGCAGGTTATCACATCAATGGACTTTTTCTTCCCTGAAGGCACAGATATATAAATGGGGTCTCGAATAATGAAGGAGTGGTTCAGGGAGCACGAGGAATCAATTTCACATATGTATTGGCACTCCAGCGTCCTGGCATTGACCCTACTGAAAGTTTTCAGGATGTGCCGGAGAAGACTTTATGGAGTGGTTCAATTTTTCCCTCATCAATTCAAGACGTTGGTGAAAAAAGAACCCAACACTGTATGGAAATAAATGTTATGTTGCTTAAGATTTTTGAAACAATGGCATGACGATTACGTGCTATAAGCAAGGCTGAAGGCAGTACAACATATTCGTGTGGGCGACTTTTTTTGGCTAGGCAGTGTACAGTACTTTTTACTAGTGCTTATGTTAAATTTTTGATTAGGGAAAGAGGATTTACATTTTCATATGGACCAATATGTTTTTTCTCCTGATTAAGTCCTGTGGTTATAAATGTGTGGGCGGGGCCTCAGACCCAGCTGCTGCTCCTATCTGAGATCTTTCACCCTGCCACACCTGGAAAGAGTGCAGAAACTGAAGCATCAGTTGCAGTCTTTAATGAGTGAAGCAACGGAGCGAGAGATGTGCGGTGATGGAGTAGCACGTACTACGTAGATCTAGACTTCTAATCATGCTGCGGTGGTGTCAGGATTCTCTGTAGATACTGAAACAGACACGTGAACACACAAAGAAAACTGTGAATGCATTTACATGCACTCTCTGGCCTAGTCAAAACATACCTTCTCAGCTTACACGAGGCAAGGCACAAAACAAAATGTCATCATGCAGCCTTGCATGCAGGTGCATGCGCGGCTCAACCAAATGAATGCAAATGTATATAATACAGAAGAACAGGCAGGTGCATGCTAAAGCCATATGTTTATCCCTGAATTTTTTACAAAATCTTAAAACTTGCATATACTTTAGTAATTACAGACCCTTATCTTTATCTGACTCTTTATCTTTTGCCTATTCATGCTCTCCTTTACACACTTACACACACACACACACACACACACACCTGAAGGCCTTTCGTGGATTATCCGATGTTTGGCCCAGCACTCTCGCACCCCCACCCCCTTCTCTCTCTCCGCCAGCCTGGGGCCAGACTCGGCTTTCAACGCGGAGGGTAAAAATATCCCCCCCTTCTTATTCGTGCTCCTCACCTCTCTCTTCCTCCCGCTCACCCTCGATTTCTTCTCCTCTTCTTCCCTCCCTCCCTCCCTCCTACACCATTCCCTCAGCTCTGCCTTGGGTTACTGTCTCTTCTGTTGTTGCCAGGTCCACACCTAATAACTGCACCTAAGCCAGCAACTGACGTCTCTTCACTCATCATTCACACATCACGCCAGCTTCCAGTCATAAAACCCCCAAACTTTGTATCTAGATTTAAAATAATAATAATAATAATCAGCTCAAATTATTACTTTACAATTGAATATTATTTTATACAGCAGACAGAATGAGCATTAGCATTAGCAGTAGTATATACTAATTCATTCATTTACTGAACTGCTTAATCCTACTAGGGGTGCGGGGAGGCTGGAGCCTATCTCAGCCAGCTCTGGGTGAACGCGGGGAACACCCTGAACAGCTCACCAGACCATTGTAGCAATCATTCACACTCATGCTTACACATAGGGGCAATTTGGAGTACCCACTTAGCCCAATGTGCATGTCTTTGGACTATGGAAGGAAACCGGAGTACCCGGAGGAAACCCACGCAAGCTCAGGGAGAACATATAAACTCCACACAGAAACGCCCTCACCGAGTCCGAGACTTTAACCCAGGACCTTCTTGCTGTAGGGCAGATGTTCTAACCATTATGCCACCATGCTGCCCTGTATAATCATTGTAATATATAAGATTATTTATTTCATTTATTTACTAACATTTTGCTTAGTTTTGCATAATTAAAGATCCAGGATCCACATAAACATTTGCCAGAATCAACATTTGTTTTTCTTTAGGATTATGATTTCTCTTGTATTAGGTAAATTAACACCCTAAGTAGGTTATCATATAATGGTATCATGTGTTATATTATACAATCAGTATAAAAGTAAGTGTAAGTGGTTGATGAAAATTGTGAATTAACATAATATTTCTCATTTTTCTAAAGCTTAGGTTTGATTAGATTCAACTTTATTGTCATTGAGCAGAGTACAGGTCTAAAGCCTTCGAAATGCAGTAATGCATACAATACAGTGTTAAATATTTAAAATGGGAAAAGTTTGCCAAGCATAACATTACTGATGTACTAGAGGGGCACTCATAAGGTGCAAGGTACCTCTACCACACGGCATGGATAATCTAATTATGATATATTTTATAGTATGTGGATGTGACCAAATTTGTGAAAAAACTCTTTGATTTGAGGGATTTATGAGATGGTGGGGGCCTGACCTTTCAAAGTCACTTAAGATCGTTGGTATTTGTCTCATAGTAACAGCATGTCGGTCACTCGTTTCAAAGGTTCAAGCCCTCTATCTCCAAAACTTTGTGGCCTTGTTCTGACCGTCACCTTTGATCTTGGCATTCAGAAATCAAGTCATCTCTGGGACTTGGATAGGGTGGTGTCCCCACCAAGTTTTGGGGAAAACCCTTGCCCATTTGAGGTCAGGATTTTATTCAAAGACAAACTGGCAAGCAAATGCTGGACAAACAGCAAATTGAACAAAGGGGTAGAATCCCTCTGCTCAAACTCTGTTTTTGTGGCTGGGGTAAAACTTTAAGGTAAAATCAGACATCTTGTACATTTAAATGTGTATTTATTTATTTATTTATTTTTGGGGTTTAATATTCAAACCATAGGTTTGAGCCTGAATGTTCTCCCTGATTCCTCTGCCCTCTCGTTTTCTCCTTCCTTCCCCAAAAACACAGAGGAAGTGGATTAGCTATGATAAATTGGATGTGTATTTGCTAGACCAGTGAAACTGATTACAGCAGACGAATAAATGAAATGAATTCAAATGATATTCAAAGATTGAAATTTGTTCTGGCAGCGCTAGTCCACACCTGGCTACTTCCGAAAGTTGAACCAACCTTTGTGCTGCCCTGTTCTTCTTCTTTACAGAGGGAAATTGTGTTTGTTGAACATTTGTTGTGGTTTGTTGTGCTCCTTTCTCTTTAGACATCTGGTTGTGTCGCGATGATATGAAAAGATGTCGTTTTCTCAGATCGTACTATTCTCATGTCCTTTCTACAGAAAACTCACACACCCCTGCATTAGAGCTGAGCGGTCACATGACCCCGGAGGAACACTATAGGCGGATGATGTCAGCGCTGAACGAGCATGGCTCTTATGAAGAGCAGCAGCAGCGTCTTTACCAGCTCGCCAGCAGCATGGGAGTCCCGAGTCATGGTGAGTGCTTGGACGTACAGGCACGTGTATGCCTTATTGTTTTGATTTCAGTCATAAATTATACACATTCGCTGACAATAATTTAAATAATTACTTGTTATAACTGCCAGGCGCAGACTAGCTTAGTAGAATATACAGCATTGAGGGTCATGGGTTCCAACAGCAGAAGACCACATTGAGCACCACTTAGCAATCTGAGGCTAGCTGGATGACAGGAGTGGAACCCGATGTATCTTGGGTTGTTGTAGCTTATTCACCTCAAGGTTTGGTGTGTTGTGTGTTCATCTCACTGTGGTTGCAACAGGTGGTTATTTGAGCTACCTTCAACTTCCTGTCATGTTGGATGATTGGTCTAGCTATTTCTCAACATAACTACCACTAATTGGTCAGGAATCTCAGGAAATCAGCACCAACAGCATCATAGGATCACACTTTACCCCACTCTGATGCTATAGTATATATTTTATATGTATTGAACAATGTGCTCTGTCTAAAAGAAACACTGTGATATCTCTAAGGAAAAAGAGTGAGCACATACTAGCTATCTTTGGCTCACACTCTGATACACCTTCCTCCAGTTTGCACGCTCCTCGCCTGGAAATTGCTGACAATTCTATTTTGAGCACCCAACTCACCCAGTGTCAGAATGTCAGAGTGAGTGATCTGTGACTGCCGCTGCACACAGTAGTAAATAATGGCGCCATCAAGCCCCAAGGTTTGCCGGCTATTGATTTGTTCTCTTTGATTGGCTGCAAGCCAACTCTTTAAATTACTGTTACCATGGCAACTACAAATACTCTTGATTTTTCCCCATCGCCTTCAGGGTTGCGGGGTCGGACAGGAACTGTTTAAAGGCAAAAAACAAAAAAATGTATCAGTTAGCTACGAACTGCTTTTATTTGGGATTTAATCCGAATGTATCATGCAGGATTTCCATGTTTACCATCGGTGACTTTTTCCAGTAAAGTATTTCTACAGTATGGACTTTATTCGCACATTGCAGACATACATCCAGATGTAACTTTTGTCATGTTTTTATTTGATCAGTAATGATTTTTAATTGCAGGCTGCAAATCTGTGGGACGTGATTTATAAATGATTTAACGGCACTCCTCGGGCATCTGTAAGAGATTAGTGGCTGAGTGCGAGGAGATTTTTTTTTTGTGCCATACTGCGAAGCTTGCGTTCTCATTCCCGGAAGTTTCCTGGTTTGTGGTGGTGCACCGTGGTGCATTGCAGACACGCTTACGATTGATTCCTTTCCCAATTCTGTTAAATCTCTCTTTCTCGTCTTGCCACCCACAGCTCCTTCAGCTTCACGCAAGCATGCTTTTTGTGGCGTGTGGAGTCAGACACGCTCGCTTTCTCCTTCCTTCTCACACTGGGATGATGCCACAGATAAGACAAGAAAAACTCCACGAACCAAAATCCACACCATTTTAAAAAGGGAGAGAGTTAGATTTAAGATATCACGGTACTCTAATGATATTCCGTCAGTTCTTCAGGCAGGTGTACGGTTTTATAAACCACGGCATTGAAAACAGACTTACTGGGTTGAGGTGTTCTCCGCACACAGCCCCTCAACCTTCCCCCTGGAGGAATGTGATCATGATGGCTTGCCCATGCATGCTGAGCTCATGCGCCTGTGATAAGGCTGTGCCAGTCAGCTGCTGCCAACGCCTCAGCCTGCCAGCTCTTTGATGGGAGAGATCCTCTGTCTCACCCAGCGCTCTACTGTACATACATATAATAAAACTTTTTTTCTCGCTTCCACTTCTTACTTCTCTGCACTTTTGCTCTCATATTACTCCATCTGCATTTGTGTACATACCTCCAGCAAAAGTGTATACTCTCTCGCTTTAGAGTCACGCTCTCACTGACGGAAAATTTCATCTCGGTCTGCCTGTACCAGAAATTCCCTCTGCTCTCTTGCTCCATCTCACTCCATCCGCGATCACGTTTAATATATGATCTTGTTTGTTTTCTCTCCTGCTCTGTAGCACACGCAGTAGAGGCGGTTCTTGTTTTTCAAGAGTGTTTTTTTTTTTCTTTTTCTAAAGAAATCTCTTGGGGACAAGGAAACACAAGCCCCAGCTGCTTCTTTACCTCGTTCCCCCCCCCTTCTTCCCTCTCTCTCACACTCTCTCATGGCCCTATCGTATCCTCATTCCCTCCTCAGAAACTTCCCACTCCGTCCTCAGGCAGATCTTCTCCTCTTTTTTGCTATCCTGGCTGATTATTTTTTTTTTGCCCCACACCCTCCACCTCATCTGCTATGTTTCATGTGTTTTTGTGAGGCTAGGCAATCTTCCATAGATTAGGTGAAGGGCCTGCCATAGGCTCCTTGACACGAACGGAGAGCAGGCCAGGTCCCTGTGAACCCCTGCAGCTGCCTCCCCGAGCTCTCCCACACATCCAGAGAACTCTCTCTGCACCGGGCTGCTTTTACATTCTCTCTTTCTGTCCCGCATCCTTCCTTTTTTTCCCCTAACACCCCCCCAATTCTCTCTGAGTCCCTGCAGAGTGGCCTTTCATCTGTTTGAAGAGGAGGCCCTGAAATGAAAGGCTGGGAAGCATGCATGGATGGGTGTGCATGCGTGAGGTTTATGGGATGAGCAGGGGGGGCAGGTTGCTACGCTCTTTCCTCTACAGGCCGTAAGGTCACCTGGAGGCCTCCGCCAGCTCCTCGTCCTCCCTTGATGTAAGGAGCAGGAATGGAGGAAGGAAGGGGAATTCTGCATCCTCCAAAGTCAAAGACATGCCCCGGCCTTTAACCCATCTCCCTCGGCTCCCAGACGCATGTGTGCATGTGTGTGATGGTGGGGATGATGTTAGATATTGCGTTGGGTGGGTATGAATGGGGCTGAATTAGAAAGGGTAATATCTTGATGTTGTTCACCCCCCAACACCCCCCGCCGCCCCCAGCTCTGAAGGATTTTGGCAGGGATTGACCATGTGCTGTTGGGATGGTTGCTCAGCTCAGGGCTGTAGCCCCAGGTGACCCTACTCTGGCGAAGCTCTCCTGCCGATGAAAGAGAATAATAAATGCGTGCGCATGAGACAGGACAGGGCCTGCCATGACAGGGTACAACAGAGGGGAGGGGAGGGGAGCTGGGTCAGAGTCTCTTTGAATTTCATCCCCTTATTTTCATTCATACTACTTTATAAGACAGAAGATTGTGCCATGAAAGTTTAAGTGCTGAAGCTAACTCAAAGAGCGTTGCTGAACGTTAATGGCTACAAAAAGGAATAATGTGAATTCTCAGGTTTTCTTATGTTTTCTGGTGTATTAAGTAGCCTTTCCATGTTTTTCTTATGCCTCTCCCTCTGTACTCTGCATTCACAGCCTCTGCCCTCTCTCTCTCTCTCTCTCTCTCTCTCTCTTTCTCTCTCTCTCTCTGGCTGTTAGAGGGCTTGTCTGCCGTCGGTCCAGTCCCCCATGGGGAAGTGCAATAAACAGATCAATACAGCGGCCCTGCGCACATTAATATCTGTCACGCCACCCCCGACCTGATCGCTCAGCCCCACACGCCGGCCTCGGAAATGGCCGCCAGCTCCCACGGGAACTGTCTAATTAAAAAAGGGCCGGAGGAGAGAGAAAGGAGGAAGGAGGGAGAGAGGGAGGTGCACAGGATGGATTTTCTATTTAACACCCTTTCATTAGATTGTGTGCTTCCTGTTGTGACCCTGTTAGTTTGGTAATGATGGGAGATGGGCTTGGCCAGCCTGCTATAAGAAAGAAAGAGAGAGAGAGAGGACGGAGATAGCAGAGGCTATGACTACAGAGTACAGTACTCGAAGGAAAAGCTCAGCTTTAGATGGTAACCCATAAATGAGGTCATTTGTGTGTGTTGTGTGTACTGTTTTCTTGTTCGTTTCTCTCTGAGCTACAAACGAGGAGCCATTAAGATACTCGTAGGACAAAGTGTACTGCACCAAGTGGTTTTGAATATTCTGACCTGAAGCACTGATCATAAATGATACAAAGGGGTTGTGGGATTATACCGGAATGTACAAAACATTATGGTTTGTGTGTTTTCAGAGCTGCTGCGTGTGCGTCAGGAGGCTCTGAGTGCTGTGAGGAACCCAGGAGCCATGGAAGCTCACCTCCCTTCTGCAGGCAGCTCCTCCAGCCAGAGGAGGAAACAAGGCCTGCCCCAGCATAGGGATGCACATTTCAGTGAGAGGTATGTATCATGAGATCTTCATTTGCATATTCTATACATACAAAGAAGCCAAAAAAGTATTTCTGCTTGTTGGTCAGTAGGCGTAGGCTATAAGGCTTTACTTCTCAGAGCAGTTTCATGATCTCTGTAGTGCCAGTGGGGTTCAAACCACACATATGGATGTGTTTTCACAAACCTGGGTTGTGGGATTGAGCAGAGTTGCACAGCCTGTATGGATAAATTGACCCTGTGCGCACTTTAAGACCACAGAAACAGGGGAAATGCCCAATGTTTTTAAAATAACATGAATATTTCACATTAAAAATGAACCCAACTTCCAACTCGAATGAATACTGCATGCTGATTTTGAGTGGGTGACTGCATACTAGAGAGAAAAAGGGGGGGAAAAGGAAGGAAACTGTATTGTATGCTTAAGTCAGGAAGGAGGAATAAAAAGTGGAAGGAAGTCTGATGATACTGAGGCTGAGGCAGCGATATAAAGGAAAATCTCTTTAATGGGATCCGATTGCCAGTGGGCATTACTTCTTTGCATCCTTGTCTGATTTGATCTTGTCAGGAGGTATTTATGGGGCTTTGGGCAAGGCCCTGGCGCCCTGGCGCTCTCCTCCACCTCCAAAGAAAGCCCAAGCAGCGGGAGTGGGCGGGTAATTGCTTGTCGATTATTTATGTGGCACGGGAAGCCGGAGGATCGATAATGGGCTGGTGAGACGAGGCGTGAGAGATGGAGGGAGGGAGGGATGGAGGGAGGAAGTGGGCTGGGGGGCGGGGGGCCGCGTAGGCGTTGCATTCTGTTCCGTGCCCTGACGGGAGCTCAGCATGCAGCTCGGGCCAGCCAGCCGCCCTTACTCCCCTCACCTGCAATAATTAGCCACACAGGACTACTGATGTTAACTAGCCCTGCATGCTTTCCTGGTCAGGGGTGAGGGGTGAATTTTTTATTTTTTTTTTTCACTTCCTTTCTTGGTTTTTTTGGATTTAACCCTTGCTTTATCTACACCATATAATGAATACTCTCATCAGTTGGAACTTCGGAGTGTATCCATTCAGGACAGAGTGGGTCACATGCTTTTGCCATTGACTATGAGTGACATTGTATAAAGGACAGGCATGTCTGATTCCGGCCTCCCATATAGCACATCGACTGGGAGCCAGGCAGGCTGAAAGGATGAGCCGAAAGCCATCACTCAAGCTCACCTTTCCATCGACTGTCCATAATTGATTATCCAATGCCCATTAGTGGCTATTGTTAAAAACAAATCATTACAGCAATCAATAGCTCAACAGCTCCAGCCAGCCATTTGTCTGATTGCATTTAGGGAATCTGCAAGGCAAATCCTAATGCGTTTGGCATGTGGAGCGGCAGTAGGAACAGACAGTGGTCTGGGGGTGGGAGGTGGTGGTGGGGAACGGGAGTGAGAGCACGAGTGAGAGCCTCATGCATTTTAATGAGCTTCCTGTGCAAATGTGTTCCTGTGGAGGCAAGGCGAGGCGAGGCAAGGCAGGAGCGGCACGGAGAGCGGCTAATCCCCTGCGCGCCGCTCATTAATGGCCGTCCTGTCAGCTCCGCTCCACTCCTCTCTCATCTCTCTCTGGCCTGGCCAGTTTAGACACACACACATAAGCATGCATGCACACACACACACACACACACACACACACACACACACACACACACACACACACACAGGGCGCAAAGCTGCCGCCACACTGACAGGTCGTCACACATGAGGGAACTGCCTGAGGTTTCGAGCAGGGAGAGGGAGAATTGGTGAGAAGTGTGACATGGTTGCTTTTTAGGACAAATATATAAAGCTGATATAAGCATGGCTCATTAATACTGTGGTCTCCCTCTGGTGTGAGAGAGGGACTGAACTTAAATGAATGCAGTATGTGAGCATTTTGGGAAACACAAACAGTTATAACCAGAATTCTTCTGTGTACGTGTGTGTGTGCTGAATGTATGAAGGAGTTAATCCTCAGCAAAACACAAAAAGCACTTCTCCTTCTAGCCCATTCCTCTCTTATGGCCCCCCTTTGGAACCCAGAATGAAACGGTTAAAACCTGCCTCCTTCTAAATTGCTTCCTATAAAAAGAGAAGCACGTCTGCCGGGTACGTCTCCTCATGATTACAGCTAATTACGATCGAGCGGACGCCTCGCAGCCCCAGTCATGCAGCTTTAATTGACCGTTATTCATCTGCAGGCCGCACGGGGCGGCACGAAGCTTGGCGGCCCCAGCCAGCGCCGCTCGGCCTAATTGTGCGGCCTGAGGGATTAGACCAGGTGATTACACACTTCACAGTGTAATTACATAAGCACGGCTGGGCTGCCCGCCCGGCTCCAGGCTCCAAGGTCATGCGCTGCCTTCCCTGAGATTAATTGGCGCTGCCACCGAAGCGCAAGGCACCGGCGGAAAGCGATTATACGATTAGCATTAACATTTCAACAGCGGCCCGATCGATCGAAGACACCCCTCCTCTCTCTCTCTCTCTCTCTCTCTCTCTCCCTCCCCACTGCTTGTTTCAACCGCTTCCTTCTTTACTGTCCTTTCTTTCCTGTTCTGTTTTTATTTTATTTTATTTTGTATTGTAAGTTTTTTGTTGTTTTCAAGGATAATGACATGCAAGGGCTATTTAGTTTGAGCATGATGGGAGCCCACGTAGAGCAAAACAAAAAGCTGGCTCTCTTTTTTCTCGCTTTCTTGATTTCACGTTGTTTCTTTCCCCTCGTTGTGTTTGGATGTTGGATGTTGGTGTGTTTGTTTTGTGCTGCACTGCTCCGGTTCCCTCCCCCTGGAGCAAGAACTGCTCACAACAACAAAGCAACGACGCTGCACTCTCGCCTGTGTGTTGACTTCATACAGCATGTCAGCCTTCCGATTCCTGTGTGCGGGCTTTACATACTGCATATATCCATATATAT
>JBCNYH010000003.1:24994057-25006052 GCA_039654325.1 Tandanus tandanus
ATATATATATATATATACATACATATATACATATATACATATACATATATACATACATATATATATATATATATATATACATACATATATACATATATACATATACATATATACATACATATATATATATATATATATATACATACATATATACATATATACATATACATATATACATACATATATATATATATATATATACACATACACATATATACATACATATATATATATATACATACATACATACATATATATATATATATATATTCAATTTTACTACATGGTGTAGCACTGGGCTTGTTTAGCAAAAACCCAGTGAGTCATTCAACCGACTGATGAAAACGGGACTTAATACATTTAAGCAGGACAACTTTTATGTGAATAGGCAGTACGTTTTTCATTGTCTATTGTCTAAAAAAAAAAAAAAAAAATACATCATAACTCATAACCTTTAGGCCCATAGTCCACATAGGCACAATTTCTCTACATGTTGGACTTACTGGGTTTTTGCTTAACACTCAAAAGCCGTGACCTTTGACAGTTACAAAGACCTGACACTGAAGACTCCTTCCAAAAACATGAGATAAACATCTTATAGAAAGTGCCATCGTATTAACAATTATACACCGTTTCTTTGTTTGCTTTGGTTATGCAAAGCAGAATAATCTGTTACTAAACAAATCATGACGTATAAGATTTAAAAATAATAAATAAAAAAATCTATTCCTGTAAGAAACTAATACTGATCCATTTATTAAAAAAAAAAAAAAAGATGAAATTCGAGAGTGCTCATTTGTATCTCTGTGTGTGCGTGTGTGTGTGTGTGTGTGTGTGTGTAGCTCTTCAAAAGGGCTATGATTGAGGTGGCGGCAGGCAGCTCCAGTGGCATGAGCAGGAGAGGGAGGAGAGAGTAATCAGATCCGGGTGTGGGGGCCCTGGATCAAAGCCTGGGCCGCAGCCCTGAGCACTCTAATACTCTTCCTGCATCCCTCGCTCTCCCCATCCGCGCCTCCTCCGCCAATCTGCCGCTTCCCTGACGCCAACACTCCGCCTGGTGTCATCTCCATTATCGCCTTATGGACATGCTCCAATTCCAGCATGCTCACTCACTCTCTCTCTCTCACACACACACACACATAGGCAGGAGGTGGTGTTTGATACATTAAACTGCTGCTATACTTGGAAGGTAAGGTTACTGTACGTGTTTCCTGTTGGACTTGACTCATCCTTTTCATCAAATATACAAATACAGTTAAGTACAACTGATATAAGGACTTTTTCCACACATGACACACAGTGAGTCCAACAACCAGGGCTTGCCAGAAGCCATGTCACTTTAGCTCACCGTGTGATCATATGCTATGGTTTAGTAACACTTACTCTCTCTTTGCCGGAAATCTCGAGTTGAATCTCCTTCTCTCGCAACTTCTTCCATTGGCTGAAGTACCTGGTGAGAGGAGTTCCTTCTTCTGCGACCTGCTTCTCCCATGCCATCTGCCACAAACACACAATAATATATGCACATAGCTCTGTGAAATAGAATTTACCTTTTCTCATTTAAATACATATTGCACTGTTGTCACCCTCCATCATTTCACATCTTTAAAAATATAGGGAAATAATATACAGATCAGGAATTCAACTGGCAGGTCATCGTCTAGATGTGGAAGTGTATTTCATCAGATAAAATCAGCAGAACACTGAAATACAGTCGGGTTTTTATGTGTATTAGAGACTCTCGTTTTCTAAACATGAACCAGTTTTGGTTAGCAGAAGACCAGAGACAGGCTCTAGACAGTTTCACATTTTCAGAGAATCTCCCAGATTGGATTGGACTGGAGTCATATGAGTGATGCGATTTGTCCAGCGGAGTGGGCTTTCTTTACCCCTACTTCAAGCTCAAAAAAACCCTGCATTTTTAAATTTTATTTTAGAATAGGTGGTCAGATATAAACAAAGTGTGATAAATAAAAACCCCGAAAATTAGCATGCGAATATAAAGATTTTCACAAATTTTATCTTGACATCTTTAATTTAGACAAAGAAAACCTAAATAAATACAATATATATTAAAATATACATCTGACTTTTTTTTAAAAGGAAAGGTTGCCTTAGCCTTGCACGAGTCCTGAAAACATACAAAACCAGGGCTTACTCGACCGCAGTACCTACGCGGACTTCCCAAGGTCACGCAGAAATTACGCACTGCAAACACGTTGTGGTCCCTGTAACAATACCCACCCAACCGAAGTCAGGCCCCATTCCATATATGGTAAATGACGGCTTTTGATTCGGCTTTACAGGGAAACACTTGTTTAGTTTGTCAAAAAATTATGGATGATGTGGACCCGTTAAGGCACCCGAGTCTTGAAAAATGCTCAAGGTATGACTTTCATTAAATTTATCAACTGAATTGAAAGATTTTTTTTTTTTTAATTTTGTGATCAATTTCTTTGAAGAACAAAGTTATCCAACAGCCATGTGATCTTTAATCTCGAACACGTTTAAGCCAGGTCTCGGAAAATATCAGTTGGAAACCTTTCTATTGCCATGTGGATGTGGACTTGCTTTTATTATTTTGGATCGTCTCGCTTGAAACAGAGAGAGAAAACCAGACGTTCCCTAACAAATTTTTTGAGTATGAAGCAGGTCCTAAAGCAGCCACCGTCACCCCATCAACACCATGCTTCACCACTTGTATGACACTCCTACTCTGAAATTCAGTTTGCTTTATGCCAGACCCATGTCATCCTAAGTGTTCACTTGTGACTCATCTGTCATCTGAATATTATTTTAGAAGGCTTGGGGAGCGATCATGTTTTTCTTGGTTACCAGTGGTTTACACACTACGACTCTCCCATGAACCTCAGTTTGGGCCAAGCATTTCTTTTACTGTGATGTCATGAGTGCTGACTTCAGCTAAAGCTCCAGAGGTCGACAGTCTTATTTTATATGTTCTTCTAGGCTCTGCTGTGGTTTTCTGAAGTTGTTACTGTGTTGTTGGGAGGAATTTTGGCAGGCTGACCATTACTGGGAAGAAGCACTATAGCTCCAAGGGTCTTCCATTTGGAGATGATGGCTCTCACGGTATCTTTTGCAACCAACTTTTTTTTGGCCAAAAATTTTATATTAAAACCATTAAAAATGTATGTATTAAAAGCAGTTAAAAAGAGCAAGCGTAATGATTTGAGTGACATTGGCAAGGGCCACACTCCAACAGCTAAACGACTTGGTCTATTCATCCCCATACGGCAGGTCTTATGGGGTGTTCCTGGTATGCAGCAGTAAGTACATACCCAAAGAGGTGCAGGGAAGGATAACCGATAAACTGGCAAAAAGTGGTGTCATAGGTTCCCAATATTACTGATGCATGTGGGGAGCAATAGCTAGTATGTCTGGTCTGATCCTACAGAAAAGCTACTGAAGCACAGTAAAATCTCACTGCTGGCCATTATAGAAAGGTGTCAGAATACACAGAGTATTGCAGCTTACTGTGTATAGGGCTGACTAGAAGCAGACCAGTCAGGTGGTGTTAATATTGTTGCTGATTGGTATATTGTGCATAACGTTGCTCCTTAAAATAATTAAAAATAAAAAAGTAAAGCGTGTCAGATTCTCATAGGTCACAATAAATGGATTAATGCTGCATGCCCTTTTCTATACAAGAAGCAAATAATTTTTGTTACCACCTAAAAAAAAAAAATCAAAACATGCCAGAATGCAACTTTTTGTTCGAATTAATTGCATATAAAGGTTGATATGTCCCATATTTTGGGGAAAACAAGAAGAAATGATGCATACCAGCACTGCTATTATCCAATTTAAATTCAAACAGATACATTTCAATGAGATTTGACCTTGATTATTCTCAAAGCTATATAATAATAAAAAATAAATAAAAAAGATAGTAAGATGGAATGGAATAGCGGGAGGGGACGGGACGGACTAATAAGGGTGTTGGGTTGGAGAGAGGAGCCAGACCAGAAGATTTCTCAGCCTAGCGTTAAAGGTCTTTGTGGAAGATATTGATCAGGTCAAATAAGATTTTCTAACCTCCAAATTCAATAGACCCTAATAGATCTCGGCTTCCGTCATCAGTTATCAAAACTTATTTATTACAATTTGCGGTGGTTTGTAGGACAGTGAAAAATGAATAGAGCATAAAAAAAAAGAGTGCAAAGTCCTTACTTATTTAAAAACAAAAAAACAAAAAGGAGTGCAGTTTCCGACATTGTTTTTTTTAATTGAGTTAAATACCACAAAGACATGTACAATGCCATTTCTCACATCAATCAACTACTATAACCCGTGGCTTCCGGTGTTTACAAAAACTATAGAACCTTCTAGAGATGCTAGAATAAATAATAAGACCATGGAATAACTTGTCCAGCAGGAGGAGTGGCGCAAGCAGGGAAGGAGGGTGGGGAAGATGGCCTTAATTAAATTTCAGCTGTTTGCTGAACAGATCATGGGGGCAGTGTGCCAGGCAGACGTCCTTTTACAGTGGCGAAGAGAAGGGTGGCTTGCCAGTCCAGCTACTGAAGGACATCGCTCCTGCCGCCCAAAGCCGGCGACAGACGCACCCGGCGCGGTGCCACGCTGTCTGCCAGCACTGAGCTGCCGCACCCCCTCCACTCGCCTCCAGAGTCTTCTACATTACAGCGGGGGAGAGAGGAAGAGAAATAGAGAGGGGGGACGAGAGAGAGAGAGAGAGAGAGAGAGAGAGAGAGAGAGAGAGAGAGAGAGAGAGAAAGACACACCCCACCCCATCTCTCCTTCATTTCCCTCTTCCACGATCTTAAATATCTATCAGGCCTGAGAGTAGCTCCAGCCAGGAACAGGGAGGAGGGGGAAAGTGGGATGGGGTGAGCTCCGGCGGGGTGACAGATGAGAGCGGAGATGAAGATGGATGCGGAGTGGAGCTCGTCCTGGAAAGGAAACGGCTCCTCGTTTCTTTCCTCGCACCATCAGCGCCCCGTTCCTCCCTCCCTCCCTCTGTCTCAGTCTCTTTCCAAACCACTCCTGCTGCTATTACCCGGTCAGTGCATATACACAGCACACACGTGACTCTAAATAGAGTAACACTCCGAGCAGCTGCCAGATGAAGCGTTTGATAGCTGCTATACTTCCTGTTTCCTCCTCCTCACTGAGAGAAATGCTGTTACTAAGTTTTCCCAGCCCATCGCCAC
This sequence comes from Tandanus tandanus, assembly GCA_039654325.1. Classification (NCBI taxonomy): domain Eukaryota; kingdom Metazoa; phylum Chordata; class Actinopteri; order Siluriformes; family Plotosidae; genus Tandanus; species Tandanus tandanus. The sequence continues at coordinate 24,999,250 of JBCNYH010000003.1, forward strand.
CTCCACACTAATATGCACTACAGATTTAAAGTCATCTCTCAGCTGTTGTAGTTCCAGTCATTGGCCACGTGTGAGACCAGCCATGGCTGGAGGGCCCGTGTGTGCAAACATGCACAGACGTATACACTTGCGCAGTTCTCCTGAGGAGCCTGCGGGTGGGTCTGACCAGCTGACACCTGTATATGATGGAGAGGTTGAATGAGGCTGTTGTGGGTGGGTGGTGTGGATTGGAAAGAGCATTGGGGACTACAGCATGTTTTCACTACTGAAACAGGCTTGCTCTGTCTCAGTCTGGACATACAGAGCACAAGCGTCCAGCCACAAACATGGTCTCACTCAACAGAGAAATGCTTCATAAAGAGGATAGGATAAAGACTGCGTAGATACAAGGCATAGCCATATTATGCCTATATACATACACACACACACATTTTAGCTGGGAACTAAAAGAGGAATGAAAGGGGACATTACCTTTCAATACTGCACCAGCACAGACCAAATGATCGTCATTACTACACACCGCAACAAAATGAATAAAGAGATTTTTTATCATGACAGTGATGCATGAAGTGCAAGTCCTCCAGCATCATTAGATATTTTTATAAAACACAATGGCTTATGTGTTGTTTGCCAAACTGCTTAACCCTACTAGATTCAAAGCGAGGCTGGAGCCTATCTCAGCCAAAACTGGGCAAACGCGGGGTACACACTGGACAGCTCGATAGACCATTGCAGGGCAACAAACAAGCATTCACACTCACACCTAAGGTCAATTTGGAACAGCTAGTTAGCTAGACAGCTGGAAAAAACCCAATCAAGCACGGGGAGAACATGCAAAGTCCACACAGAAAAGCCTGGGCCTGGCAGTTGAACCCAGGACCTTCTTGCTGTGAGGCGGATGTGTTAACCACTACGCCACTGTGCCGCCCACGGCCCCTGTGATTACATAAAAATACTACAGCAATGAGTTTGCTGCTTGTATTGTGTATTTCGATATCATTTCTTTAAGATTCATTCTGAGCACTTTCACCATGTACCCAGTAAGTAACTGCACCAAAGAGGGCGGCATACAGAGCCCTAAAGCACTCAGACTTACCTTAAAGCCCGCCAACTCATCTAATGTGGCCCCCAAGGATTTTCAAAGAATATGATTATCGCACATTCTTTGCATGAACCATTACCATGAAACCTAATACATCATCCTTCCACTAGGGGGCGGCAGCCTATTTCAGAGAAGCAGCTAGTTATTCATGACTCAAGACAGATTGCAAGCCAACTTGTCGCTGTTAAGCGTTGTCAAAAAATGCAAGTGAATAAAGGCAAAGAGGACAAATGCCTAAACTAAGCATTTTACCATGCAGATTTCATGGTTATCCTTGTTGAACAGACGTTCAGTGAATATTCAACCCTTGATCACTTATAAATTTAGTGAGTGGCCCTCAGTGAAAGAGTGACAGCCGTGTTTTAAAATCAGAGGGAACCAAGGCTTGTAGGACAAATTTAGCCTGTGGCATCTTGTGACCCGCTCCAGCATAATACAGATTCAGTCAGAAATTTGACATACTGAGATATTGATATATTTGGAAAGAGAATTTGATATGCTTCAAAATGAGGTATAATACATGATTATAGCATGGAAATCGACCAAGTTATATCACTTTGTATGTCGCTAATCAGGAAATGCTACTTTTGAGAAAATCGTAATTACACCAACAGAACCAGTTTCTGAATATCTGCATCTGAAACTTGCTAACTTCCATAAACTAAATGAATCCGGCTCTCGACCAATCAGCGTGATCATACTAGCTTTTTCCTAGCAACAGATGAGATCTATTTACACCGAGTCACTTTTGTTTTGAGGCTTCTCATTGGTTTACCATTATATGATTGGGGGAATCCTTCTGGGATTCTGTAGGTAGGGAGAGTACTCTGGTAGTGAATATGGATAATAAGGAAACACCCTGAGCAATCACAAAAGTAGATTGAAAATCAGCAAAATAAGTGGATATTCCCATTGTTTTACAACAACTTGGACATGGAACCCTTTCTTAAACAAGTATTTTACCATGAATAGATTGTGTTTATGGATATTTGAACTTGATAATTGATATCGGAAAGATGTATTTTTGGCGATATCGCATTTTCATCCAGGTACGCCATTTTCAACTTACTTTGGCTCTTACTCAAAACACCACCTTGCGACTTAATCCGTATTATGCTGGAGCGCGTCACTTATACTTCGGCCTGATTAAACTTGTAACTATAATAATCTACTATTTAATACAATATATTGTAAAATACCATTTAAAGGGATTTTACCCTAAAATCCTGCCCATACGTGCATGGTTTACACTATGCCTGGCATGACCACCACCATGTGTTGTAATTTCAGGATTAGGAAATATACAAAATAAAAGTCCTAATTGTTTTCCCCCCTCATCTGCATAATTAAATGGTAAATGTGACACAATTTTGCATTTAAGACCAATCTTAGGTCAGAGTGGTGATGACCGCTGAACAATCTTTTCCACATTAAAAATATTGGCATGAAACACATAAAAACACCACAAAAACAACAACATGAGAATAATAGGGGAAAGGATTTACTGTTCATTTATTTACTATCTACTGTTCTTACTATACAGTTATAAGACATCACAGTGGTTCGGCTTATTATAATTCGAAAATAAAATGTATTAGAATTTCATTTCTTTTTGTTGTGGTAATACTGTCTCGTGAAGCCTGGAATGGGAAGCCTGTAAACTTGTATCGAGGGTTTAGTGTATCCTCTCATGCCACCCCAAATTTAATTCTTTTTCTATAACAGCATGCCCCATTTTGTACCTTCTACACCACAGCAATTTCACCTAAATTAAATTTTTTTTCTTATGAAGGTACAACACTACATCCTTTCTATATATCATACACAGTGACACTTAATGTAATGAAATATCCAGAAAAATCCAACAAATGTCAGAAATCGGCAGGCAGAAAAGCTTCAGCTCTGACAATAATCTAACTGTGGAGACGACTTCTATAAAGTTAAACATCTCCAATCAGGAAGCTTCACCATATTAATACTTCAGTATATACCACTCAGGAATCGTATATACGCCACAGGAATGGCGCGATCTGATTGGTCCACTATCTCAGGATCATAAATCATTATTCCGAGGGGTTAATGTTTGAATTGATATGACAGACCGTCAAAAGTTTTTACAGGTAATCGAGCAGGCAGCATCATCTTTACCATGCTTTAAAAAATAAACCTTAAAAATATCTTTTGTTTGTTAATGTATTTCCTTGTAGTACATCCTAAAATTTTACGTTAGCATGCAAACACAAGTTTAGGATGAATCTGAAACAAACGAGCGCCTTTCAAAAAGGAGATGAAGAATGAAGGTGTATTTTCGCATGTATGAAAACAGACTACAATGAGAATGTTCCAAGTGAAATATATTCATAAAACTTTGAGTAAATGAAGACTACAAAGGATCAAATATTTGTTCCAAATATCATATTAAGAGCTTTTTCAGAAATAAATGCTGCTAAGGAGATTATTTTGGAAACTTTAGATGCAATTTTTATTATTGGTTTTTTCCATAGCCCTTTAATAAATAAATGTAAATGTATTTGCCCCTATCTCGGTTAAATTTTGTCCCATCAAAAAAAACAAAAACTGACCCATGTGACTGGTTTGGTGCTGGTGGGTCACATATGATGCATCTCTTAACAAATGTACAAAAACACATTATGATACATCCTAAATTGGGATATGCTATAATATTTGTTCTCTCTTAAAATCGACTTGGAAACTTTTTTTTCTAATTTATTTATACGAAGTGACAGCAGTGCAAATCCCACAACGAGGAACTCAGTGACAGTATTAACTTTTAATGTGCGCATGCTGTCTTTTTCTCATCTTTTTTTGTTTTTAACAGCTAACCTCAGTGAAGAGCCGGGGCGGACGTGGTGAACTTAAAATATTATGTCTGCAGGTGTAAAAAGCCAGTTCAAACTAACCAGTGTGCGTTTTAACACACACATACACGTGTCTGTGTATACAGGGTCAAAAATCAGAGGGGTGTGGCACAGTGCACTCATAGTCTGGAAAGCAAGAGGTCAGCGTGAATGTTTAATGGCCTTAAAACACTCGACGGTTTCATGAGCAAGCACACACGAGCACACTTACCACGGCAGCGGTGTCCGCTACGCCGAAAGCAGCCCTCTGTCTCCGACTTGTGATGTGACTGCAGTTCTCCTGTACCTTCTCCAGCAGCTGGCGGATCTGCTTGCTGTAATTGGCCACTTTGCATTCCTTCAGAAAAGCTTTCAGCTGGATGGAGAATGGAAAGGGAGAGAGACGATGGCATAAAGAGTCTGCATATTCAGTTCGTGGTGTTTTAAAGCATTAGCTAAAACTGGGCGTGGCGGGTGGTTGGGTATAAATTAATCTAATAAATGAAATTAACACGGAGTAGGACTTTATAATGATTATCTGGCTGTGAACAGGATAACCCCACCCCCCCCCCCCCGCACAACCATACCTGACTGTAGGCACAGTCGTGTTCCAACAATAAAAAGAAAGGATTAGCTGAAAGCGGACTTTTCAAAATACCCACATGAATCATTACAGGCCAAAAGAATAAATATTCAGGGCTTGACTTTTAACAGTTCTTTGGAGGTCTGAGCTTTGGCCAAAGAACAGGATGTGGCCTGTGTGGTGTGTATGTGTGTGTATGTCTGTGAATGAGCAAGGAGGGGCCCTACTGCAGAAAGGAGTTGGACTGCAGCCTTCTCTGAGAGTGTGTGAAGCCTGAATGTAACTGGACATGGTCTGGATGTGCATGTGTGGGTGTGAGAGAAGGACTATAGCCTGTGGTTGGGTGCCCCAGGCATGGCCTTCAACGCCTCTCAAACAGGATGTGGGGCAACAGTCATCGTCATGATAAAAAGAACCAAAGCTATTGGGGGGAGGAAAAGAGCGTAAAAAGAATGGCAAGCTAGATAAGCCACAACAGAGGTCTGTCCACCACACACAATTATGTCGTATGCCTTCACTTGAGAACTGTCTATAAAATCGGTCTCATAGGGAAAGATGACACGTCCGAGTGTCCTATGGATTGACGGAACAAGAAAGAGAAAGGATATGAGCGTAGTGTACCTGAATGATGGTGGGTAGTGCAAGCTCAGGAAAGCCGATCGTGGATGCTTGGGTGTGGAAATACTCTAGTATGAGGTCATAGAGCTGCTCGATCAAGCCATCCTGGAATAAAGATGGTCATCAGATACATCAGTTTTAAAACTCTTATACACAATCACACCTGAGGTATCAGTGATCAACTGAGCCGCATGTGTGCCTTCATATATGAACCCTTAATGCAATTATCCAGTGAACTAATCCTGTGGCAGTCGTGCAGTGCATAAAATCATACAGACACAGCTCGAGCTTTAACTACTCTTCCTAACAAACATCAGAATGGAGAAAAATTAGAAGTGACTTTGACCATTGCATGGTGATTGGTGCCAGATGGGCAGTTTTGAGTATTTTAGATTTTATTTATCAGATTGTTCATGGGTTTGCATGCACAGCAGTCTCTACAGTTTACACTATATGGTGGGAAACATTAAAAAATGTCTACTTGAGATTGGTCAGAGGAGAACGATCATTGGGGTTCAAGCTCAAATAGCCACTCTGTATAAGTATGGTGGGGTGACATAGTGGTTAGCACTTCCGCCTTGCAGCAAGAACGTCCTGGGTTCGAGCCCCATGTTTGGCAAAAATATTCCTGTTTGGAGACTACATGTTTTCCCCATGCCTGTGTGGGTTTCTTCTGGATGCTCTGGTTTCCTCCCATAGCCCAGGGTTAATTGGCTATTTCAAAATGCCTCACGGTATGAATGGGCAGGACGGAAGAGGATTAGGGACCCACCGACTTAACTCAATCTCTGAGAGGGTTTTGGATAGCAGTGCAGAGCTCAGGTGTATGCACCCATGACACATGACCCTGGAGCTAAGAGAATGAGAGATGACAACGACGACGACGACAACGAGCATGGTGAGCAGAAAATCACTTCAGAATGCATAACACATGAAACAGACCATTTGGTGCTTGTGAAAGTCATGAAAAGGAATCTCTACCGCCCTCTAATCAGAAGTGGGCCACCCAGGGAGCGAGTCTGTGAAACCTTACTCATTTTTAAATATATGCTAATTAAGACTCGGCTTTCAAGGGTGCATGCAGCCCCTCCCTATCCTCCCTATCCACAGCCCATATATTTCAAAATTATGCAGTGGGTGGAGATAGGCTCAGAGATGGAGGTGAAGTTATGGCAGTGTTGGCTCAGTGGTTAAGGCTATGGGTTACTGATCCAAAGGGCAGGGTTCAAGCCCCAGTCCCACTGATCTACCACTGTTGGACCCTATAGCAAGGTCCTTAGCCCTCGTTAGCTCAGTTGTACAACTTCGATTAAAAAGTTAAGCTGATCTGGATAAGGGTGTCTGCCAAATGCCCTAAATGGAAAAGGCTACACTTTAATGTTTTGGCTAATCAGATATTTGTTTCAAGGAATTATTCGAGTTAAGCATTTGAATTGGTCATTTTATAATTCTTAATGCAGACTTTAATTAGCACAAGGTTGAGAAAGTCTCAAATCAAATTGTCACCGTGTTGTTTTGTCACTTGCTGGTGTCTCTGACACACCAATACTGATCATTCTATACCCCAAAACAAATTCTTCCAAACCCAGTTGTACGATAATTATTAAAACCTAATGAACACTGTAATTAATATATATATATA